>JAKSZP010004337.1:0-86653 GCA_022478985.1 Massospora cicadina | reverse complement strand
AATCATCAGGACATGACCAACTTAATGGTTCATCAGTCCTTTGGTAGCTCATTTATTTTTTCATTGATCCAACGCTTCATATACTTAGCGTGGACTTGATTTACAACTCTTCCATCCAAGAGATTCTTGATGGATTAAGCATTGGTCGCCATCTTGGCAATTACTTTGAACATACCAAGCCACAACGCATCTAATTTGGTTTTTATCCAAAACCATGCATATCGCAATAGGCAACTCTTTCCCCATATTTGGTATTCTTCTAATGCCAGTCAATTTTTGTCATCTGTCAATTTCGCTTGTATCCTTTTCTTCAAGGTTGTATTGAATGCCTGTGATTGCATATTGATCAGTATACTCATCAGTCGGTTCAGGTATTGCTCAGTACTCATCCCCAACGTAGGTTCCACCACTGAGTATGAAAATCGGTGGCAACGCAGCCTTTCTTCCATATAATAATTTAAACGGCATCTTTCCCATTGCTGTATGATGACTAATGTTGTAGGCGAACGTCACCAAACTCAGGTATGTTCCCCACACAGAAGTTCTCCCTGCGACTAGCTTCCTCAGCGTCGCATCCACCATTCCATTGACCCATTCTACCATTCCATTCATCTCTGGCTGGTATGGTACTGACATGACTCCTTGGATCCCCATTATTTCGTTTAACCTCAAAATCACATGAGACGTGAAGTTGGTCCCAATGTCACTAAGCAGGACCTGTGGACATCCATGCTGGTATACCACTTGATCCAGGATGAACCTCTCAGTACTGGTAGCATCTACTCTGGTTAGTGCCTTCGTCTCAACCCATATTGTCATATGGTTGATGGCAACTATGATGTACTTGACTCCCCCTGTGCTCATCGTCAGTGGTCCCATCACATTAATGGAAACCGTGTGCCAGGCGAATCCAGGGTTGACCAGTCAGTATCCAGTTGTATTCTTGTGTGGTTTGTGCAGCTGGCACTCCATGCAACAAGCCAGATGATCTGTGACATTGTAGTTGATTTATTCCCAGTAATAATACTGGCAAATATGGTCAGTTGTTTTCCTCAGGCCTCCATGCCCAACAACCTTGTGAGCTGCTTGTACTATCGCTGCTCTTTCCAACGGTTTTGGGAATAATAGCTGCTTCCCGTTGATCATCTTGAATACTTATCCATCCATAGTCTCAGTGTTTTCCATCACTTTCCAAAGCGCACCTTGGATTTCTTGGGGCTCATCCCTGATTTTCCTTTTGACCATTCTCTGGAATAGCTCATCCGCCTGCGGGTATACCAACTGGACCATTGGCAACCACAATAAGCCATCCGCATTCTGATGAGAAGCCCCTGCTCGGTGGACTATCTCATAATCATAAGCCTGAAGCTTAAGTGCCCATCGGGCCAGTCATCCTTCTGGTTCTCTTAAATTGTGCAGCAAACGCAGCAAAGAGTGGTCTGTTACCACCTTAAAGTGCATTCCATGGACGTACACCTGAAACTGCTTGCATACATAAATGATCACAAGGCATTCTCACTCTGTCATGGTGCAGTTCCCCTCAGTGGCTGAGAGTGTCCAGCTCATATATGCCAACAGATGTTTGTCCCCAAGTTCGTCTACTTGGCTCAGTATGACGCTGATCACCATCAACAAAGCATCAGTTTGAATAATAAACTCTCAATCACAATTCAGATATTTCAGAATTAGTGAATCTATCAAAAACTGGAGAAGCTCATCAAAGGAGTCCTTTACCTCTTCATTCCACATGAATCCTTTTTTCAGATCCTTCAATAAATGGAATAATGGCTCGGCTATTTGGGCGAAGTACTGAATAATTCTCTATAGTATTCGACCATCCCAAGGAATACTTGGATGTCTTGGACACTCTTTGGTACAGCCATATGCTCTATAGCTGCTATCTTCTGGGTTTGCGGCTGCAATCCACTGGAGTTAATTACGAATCCCATGTATTTCAATCCTTTCTTGAAAAATTGGCACTTCCTTGGCTTGATCTTCAGGTTGGCTGCAGACAGTCACATAAATACTTCTTCCAAGTGGTGCAGGTGATCAGTAAATGTCCTACTGAACATGTTGATATTGTCCAGGTATACCAAGACGCACAACAACCTCAAGTCACTTAATAATGCATCCATGGCTCTCTGAAAAGTTACAGGCACATTGCTTAGATCCTGGGGCATCCTCGTCTGTTGGTATAGCCCCTGTGCGGTCATAATCATGAATTTTTCTTGGTCTTCCTTTGGCAATTCAATCTGCCAATATCCTGAGATCATATCCTTTGCGGAGAAATACTTTGCTTTTCCTAAATGATTTAGAGCATTGTCAATCCTCAGTAGAGGATACAAATCTTTCTTCATAATTTTGTTCAGCCTATGGTAGTCAATTACCACCCGGTTTGATCCATACTTCTTCACAATCAGAATTGAACTCACCCAGGGACTTGATGACATAACTAGAAGCCCATGCTTCACTAGTTTTCTGATTCATCCTCTACTACTGCTTTGGCAGCTTTCGATCTCTGGATTAGTCTCATCTTTATTGGTAAATTTTCCCCAATGTTGACCTTATGGATTGTCTCATGTTTATCCCAAATTGTGGTCATCCTGAGCGAACACTTCCCAAAATTTCTCAAATAGTTCAAGCACCTCCTCATGCTGGCCTTCCAGCAGGTCAGCGAGCTGCTCTCAATCAATTAATAGGTTGATACTTACAGCTACCCTGGCTGGTAATCCCATTTTGTCAAGAGACCCAAAATTATTGAATTGTCTCAATTTGGCCATCGGGATCAGATGAACAAATGTGATGATCTGATTCCTCTTGATCTTCATCAGGTTTTCACTCGAATTTTCCAGGAGAACTCAAATTTATCCATGGCCTGGCATTATTATCCCTGGAGCCACCCATGGCTCCACTATGGACTTCTTCCAGGGGCTTCTGACCTCCCCATACAAAAGCAACAGAATCTCCAAAGTCAACCCTGTCATGAAATCTGATGATTAAAGTAATACTGGGCTTCCAACCTGGGTGTGTAACAACCCAGTGGAAGGCCAAGAATGCCAAGGGCATAGCAGTTCTGAGTAGATGTAGTGTGGATCCCCTATTTTCTGGTGAGGGAAATAAATGTTAATAAACATACCAAAGGCCCCCATAAAGAACCAAATGGCTGCAATGGGGGCGACCGCGGGTCATGCTGGGGCATCCCTCAAGGGTGGAGGTGGCAAAGAGGACGGCCAATCCTCCTGGGTTTGCAGTTGTTGACCTTTGGGGTTAGCATTCCACCCATTTTGGACTGTTTCATCATTCAAAAAAATTTGAAAATTATATAAATTTTCAAAATTTTCAAAATGATAATCAGCTTCATGAATTGTTTCAAATTGAATTGTTCTGACCATTGGGAGGCCTTGGGCCTCATCTTGCACCTCTTGGGGTTTCTCAGATTGGGTAGGAAGGTTAGGGTGCATCGCCAGTGTGGTGGATTGATGTTAATAATAAATTCAGGCCAGATTGACCCTCAGCGAAATGGTCCAGATGGTTTGGCGCCTGGTTTCCACCTTGCAATTTTGTGGATGGCAAGTTCCCACCTCCATACAGAGAATCGCAATTAATGGAGGTGGCCTCACTCTGCCCGAATTGCGCTGAATCACTATAGAATTGGCGATGCAAATTGGGCTGATTTCGCTGACTAGCCCATGGAGTACAAGGTGATCCCATAGAGGGTCCGCCGGGTGCCAAATGGAAACCAGGTTGTTTAGAAGAGTTTGGGGATCCAATGACTCTCCTGAAGCAGTGGATTGGTGTTGAATGCTGGCAGTGAGTTCTTGGATCGCAATCCCCACTTGGTGGGCCACCAGATTGACAGTTTGGAGGGCCCACTCTACAACCATTGGCCCTAAGACGCAGAAAGCTTCGTACTTTGCTGTGTTAATCAAAAGTATCATGAAGAAAATGGCGGAGCTCGCAGAGTGGGTTTTGGGTGAAAAAGCTTTATTAAACTTAGGGTAAAGAATGGACTAACAACTACTCTTTACAGAGACAGTTGTCTTATATATGGGAAGAGGGGAAAAGGGGCCTTGGAATACGTTTTCTTTGGCAGCAATGGCTGATGTACTCAAGGGTACTCCATTGAGGTTCAGGGCCTCATCATCTGTTTATGCACAGGTCACCAAAGCTTTGGCAATGTAAGCGTTGGATCTGTCAGGGAGGGACCCTCACCAATCCAAACATAAGCAGATTAACCTGGATGGAAGGTGTAGCCAAATTGGGTCCCACCAGGGTTGATTTCAATAAATTTTTAAAAATATTTTTTAAATTTTCCTGGAAGCGGATCTCTGACTCAGATTGGCTTTCCAAGACCCAAAATTTGGATTCCGTGTCCTGGACCTGGTTTCCTGACTCAGGAGCCCTTTTTTGAATTTTGGAGCTCATTTTCTTACAACCTAAAGACATAACGGATAGTGGAGTGGAGCTCAGATGGAGGGAAAGCTGCTGTGGAAGGCCTCTGGCCTGCATTACCTCATTGCAGACCTCTGTTATCTTCACAATCAACTCAGAAGAAGCCAAATGGGGTACTGTGGTGGGGTCTTTTGGTGCCAATGCAGTGACCCAACGTTCATACACTACATGGCCCAAGTCCCTCAATTGAGCCAAGGGCTCCACAGGGCCATTAGGTCCCTTCTTCTTCCTAAAAGGGAACTTTTTTCTGATCTAACCCAAGAGGTTGGTTCTCTAGACTTACAAACCCTGTGTCAACTACTATCTGTGATCCAGTCTGTATGGTCCTCTCATCCTTGATCCTTAGTGGAATTCCCCAGTTCTCTAGGATTTCCACCAGCATTTCACATCACTTCCTACCAACTAATTGGTATCAAATCAGGACAATACCGTCATTGTATATCAGATTGATAGAATTTTTTCCAATTCAATGGACCTTCACCATCTTTCTGGTATACCAATGGTAACGTCTGACCCAAGATGGTCAACATATTATCCTCAAAGTTACATTTAACTCCATATTTCCATAGAAATTCCATTCCGATTAGGATGTCATAGTTTTGGTTCACCAAAACTATTGCTGGCGCAAATACCACCAATGACCTGAATCATAGTGGCAGCGCACTATATGCTCCACAGGAAACAGTGGTGTTCGTCCCAGCTGTCCCATATTCTCTCTTGTGTTCCAAGTCTGGCAAGATCTACATCCTCTTTACCATCTTGGTAGAGACAATTTTGATGGGTTCTCCACTGTTGACAATCACCCTCACTCAATTCACTTGTATAACTATATACATACACTCAGAGTAATGTAATATAGTATTTACTGAGTGAATGGCGGCGTTATTAACCAAATCTAGGGTGTGAATAAACTGCGCCAATAATTCAGGAAACAATTTCTTTATCATGCTGAGGGGGATAGACAGATTAGCCTCATCTAAACAGATGTCAGATAACTCTTCAGGATTCTCAGCAATTCGAATCTTCTCCACCAGTTGTCAGGCATATGGCTGGGCAACTTCCTGGATTATCTCAGGGTCGATCCTCTTTACCCCAGCTCTGGTCACGGCATTCACATCCATATTGACCACTTGATATAGCTGATCCTGCTCGTCGTCTACAAACAGATTGCTAATATCAATTATCTTCATTCATGATATAGGGAGGAACAGGTTTCTCCGCCGCTCTTGACTGTTTATTATCTAGGCAGCGGGCCCTTTTCCCAAATCCTTGGTGGCTGCTGTCTCCTTGGCCTGGACCACGTTAATCTGATCCTTCAGCTTTTTACAGTGTACAGTGAAATGTCCTTTCCTGCCACACTGATAGAAGACCTTCTCCTTCTTTCTTAACCATCTGAATCCTTCAGGCTTATTTCCTGGCACAGTTCAATTGGTAGCCTCCTTTGCTCCTTCGTTTCCCTTCGTGGGATTTAGATTTCATACCAGATTGAACTTGAAGCTTCTATTTGGGGCATCAAATGTCACTCCCAAAATCTTCAGGTTATCTACCATTTGTGAGGTAGTTATTTCCATCACAAACATGGAAGACATCATATGATGCAAATTGTGATAGGGCTGAAGGGCCACTTGCAAAGCGATTCTAGCATCAAAGTCATCCAATACTTTCACTCTGGCCAGGATCTGCGACTCCTGGTAAAATTGATCCGCAAAGCTAGCAAGAGACTCATCTTTATGGAACTGAATTCCCATAAATTCCTGCTTGCATTTTGACATGCGTGTCAGACTCCCAAACTCCTTCATGATGGCCACCTTTGCCTCCACATATGACCAGCTGTCTCCCTCCAGGTGAGGTAACACTAAGTTTTGACAGTTGGTGTCCAGGCAGTTCATGACCGTCAACGCCTTTTGACGATCTCCATAGCCATTCATGGTCATGTCAAACAGTCAGAAAAATGCTGGGGTGTTATCTCAATGGAATGTTGGCAATTTTGGCATTGCCCTAAATTCCTCCGAGTCATTTCTGGCCGATTCTCTCAGTTTGGCTACTCAGCTAACTTGTGGAGTGACTTTAGGCGTCATCTCAAAAATGGCATTAAAAGTGAGCGGCATGTTCCTTGGGGTATTTGACTTCCCAAGTATTGTGTGAGGACCTCTTTCTTTGGCATCTCTTGCCATATCAGGCTCACAAGCACATCTGTGAGCTTTAAGTTCCTCCACTTGTTTGATTAATTTCTTGATATCTGCACCAAAGTTTTTTAAACAAACGCAATCTGCTTCTCGCTCTGTTTTCAAGTATAGGACCTCTCAAACAAGGTCCCCTTCTTTCTTCTTCAATTAGTTTACTTTGCCGAGTAACTCGTTCCCAAAGTTGACTACATTCTCTACTCCTTCCTCCACCTTGGCGACTCGTTCTTCCAAGGCCAAAAACTCCTGATGGTCCACTGAGTTTAAGGCATTCTGGTTTACAGTGGCTATCTCAGTCCACAGCTTGCGTAGCTCTTCTTTGTACAACATTATTATATATTCTTCACTCAACTACCCCTGTAGTGAGCACCAACTTGTAAAAATTTACTTTAGGTTGATTATTGGCAAGCAACCCAGTAACCTTTTTACTGCACAGGTTCAATTTCCTCATGCACTTCATCATGTTATATAGAATGTATTATTAATCGATAATAGTATGGAGACTATTATCCATAGTTGAGATTGAACTATATTTTGGCCCAACGCTTGGCCAGTATTTCTGATTAAATACTCTTGAAGTTGTACTCATAGGGATTCGTTCCCTATACTCTTGTCCACCCAATCTTCGCTAAGATACCCCAGTGACAGTCTCTCTCTCAGCCCAACACACAGTCAGCAGCTATCCCTGATTGTGGTTCCTTCATCTCTAGATCCCTGCTCAGATCTTTACTCTTCTCTCTGAGAGTCTTCCAATTATTGCCCTCTGCAATAATATCCTTGAGATAGAACAACACAATAGAAGCTGATAGTTTAACTATACACCAAATTAATAATGTTACTGTAACTTTAAACTCTGTAAAGCTACTTTTCTTTGTAAGGTTACTTTTTTTTAAGGTTACCTTTTTTATTATAGTAAATCCTAGGGAATTATATAGTGGGGGATTCGACTGTCTAACCCTCAGTTGACACTCTTCGATGAAATGGCAGCCGTTGCCATTGAATCACCCATCCTCATCTTGGCAGCGATGGTCTTCCTCATCCTAGCTAGGATTCCGTCATTTGACATCCTTAAGTCCTCAAATGGAAAAAGTCAGAAAATGTGTTCTTAACGTTTTCCTCTCGATCCAAGTGAACCAACCATATTTGGCTAGTGACCTGCTTAGGTAATGGGACTTATTACCCATTATGGCAGATCACTCACCAACCAATTGATTTGCTAGTTGCAGGCGGCATCACTCGCCTCACAACTTACTATTCATTCCTGATCAGTTGGTGATGAAACCTAACCAATCCCAATTGGTACACCAAATAGGTAATCACTATCAGATGCCCCTATTTTGTTGGCAACTCCACCCAATGAGATCTTAAGTATTCATCTGGATTGATCCCTGATGGATATCCAAATATCCCAAAATCCCCCAAACTTTTTTTTTTTTTAGTACTAGATAATCCCCCAAACTTAGTTCCTCCAAAACTTGGGCCAACCAATTTCTGATTCACTTTGCCTTAGGGAATTTTCCCCTGCAATACCAGGTAATCTAGCAGGCTAGGAATATGGGCAAAATCCCAACACCCATCTGCGTTGATTCCACCAGCTTTGTCTAAACACGCTGTCAAAGGAAAACTCGTTTATTTGAATGAAATTTGATTATTTCAGCGAAAAGTTGGGGGCATGACTTTCAGACATTGAAGCATCCATATCCACCAGGTATGAGCATGAAGGTTGGACACTTTCCAGTTGAAGGCAACTATAATAATGCCGAGTTGCTCCAACGTTCGAAAAAAAGGGAAAACAGCGGTACAGATGACCACAGCTGAGGCCCTCAGCTGGCGCCCACCGTTTCCACTCCAGAAAAGTCCCACACAGAAAAATTTCATGCACATAATTTTATGTTGTTGGTTGACTAATGTAAGGATAGTGAATAAAATTTCCTTTTTCAAGTGTGGCGGTGCACGGTGCACAAAGCCAACGCAAGGAAACTAACCATTAATACAAAAGCTACTAGTGACTAGCAGGGGGTACTGAAGCAATAATAGCTCAAGCAAAGAAATGTGGTAAGTAACCAGCTAAAAACGTCGCTGTGCACATGAAGAAAAGGGGTAAACAACCCAGGTTGGAGGGTACCTGGGCGAACCAATGGTGCACGAGGTGATAATATTATTGTGTCCAAAATGGCAAGGTTAAAAGAGCGCAAGACCTCCTCGAAGAGGTTTATGCACAGGATTGTTAGAAAAATTATAGATAAAAACGCTAAAGCAGGGAAATTGTTTAAGGGGGAAGTCGACCAACAAGGAATGTTGGTTGAGGAAAACATAATTAAACTTTGATGGTGGAATAAGGGGTTTGCTGAAGTGGGCCCAAGCACCAACCCACAAATAAGCACACACTACCATCCCAATTGTTAGAATATGCTGAAACTGACTTCACTTGTGTAATCAATTAGAGTTGGATTTGACCTGGACGTGTGATTTTGTAAATGGAACGGGTTTCAAAAACCTGTTCATCAACTAATGAACTGAACCATCTGCATTCGTTATGTAAACCATTCATTTCAACGCCTGGGCTGATGTAAGGGGCTGGGCATTTGGCACCCCACTAGTACCAACCTGGGCATATTTTGCCTTTACCCAGCGTTGGTCTAGGGTATGCCTAAGGTCAGGGAGGGCCTGTAACTTCACCTTTTGGGCCTCCTGGCGCCCAGCCTTATCCTTGGGGTTGGTCCCCACTATGATGTCATGTGATCATGACATGGACCTTCTTGATATTCTTGGTAAAGTCCACCACTGCTTCAACCTTAGAACCACAGCTGGTCTCCATGTTAAAGGCGGGGTTAAAGCCATAGTTGACAAAAAAAGGGAACAACCAATTGAAGAATGAAAAGCGTTGTTGTAATAAATTGGGCCATAGGAAGGTGAGAAACCCAATCTGAATTATCTGCAGCAGTGTAACACCGCAGAAACTGTTCCAAGGACTGGTTTACTCGTTCAGTCTGCCCATCTGATTGGGGGTGATAGGCAGTTGAACGGCAGGGGCTAATCTGAAGATTCTTATAAAACTCTTCCCAAAAGACAGAGGTAAACTAAAGTCCCCAGTCACTGATAATTCCTTGAGGGAACCCCATTGAGCCAAACACATGAGTGACGAAGAGCCTGACTATCTCAGCTGCGGTTATTGTCATTCTGCAAGGAGTAAAATGGGCGAACTTTGTAAAAAGGTCCACCACCATGATGGCATCATAACCATTAGAAGCAGGTAACTCCACAATGAAATCCACCAATAAGAAAGTCCAGGGCCCTTCAGCCTTTTGACTGGTACCAACAACCCTGCTAAAGGTTGACGATTGGATTTCATCTGATTGCAGATCAGGCACTCTTTACAATACCGCCCCACCTGAGCAGGCAAGCTCTTCCAATTGTAGGTGTGACTTATCAACTCCAAGGTCTTTTCTTTCTCCATATGACCAAAGGTTATTTAATCATGATGGTACCAGAAGATTTCCAGGCGCAGTGGTCCAGTAGGAACCCATAGACGCCCCTGAAACCACATTATATCCTTTACATGATAACCCCTGGATAAACTCTCCCAATTCAAAGAGCTCTTAGCAAGTACCATAGTATATTTGGCTGAAAGCAGCTGAGAAAGGACTACCTTTCTGAACATACTATATTCCTCTGCATTTTCCAGAGGTGCGAGCGCTGGAATGTTGGCTGTGGGAGCGAGAAGCTGAGATAAAATCTTACCCAGCGGAATCATCAACTGGGTTTTATGAACCTCTACCTCCTTTGGATCAGGAGCTAAAGCAGGGTTGCAGCTTAAGGCATCCATCAAACCATTATCCTGGCCCTTGATGAACTCGTAAGAAAAGGCAAATTGTGAAAGGGTCTCATGCCAACGGGTCTGCCGTGGGGTTTAGACATGAGGGGCACAGTAGTACAGCAAGGCACGTTGATCTTTACATACCTGGAAAAACTGGGAGGAGCCATGAATGTGGTGATGCCAATACGTCAGCGCCTCCACCACTGCTAGTAGCTCCTTGTCGTAAACTGCGTAATTCAAGTCAGGCAAAGACATTTTCCTAGAAAATATCCCACTGGATGCTCTATTCCATATTTGCCTACTTGTAATAAGGCAGCTGCTATGGTGAAGTTGGAGGCATCAGTAGACACAATGAACTTCTTATCAGGGTCAACATGGCGAAGGATGGACGTAGATAACAGCGTGAACTTCACTGTTTGGAAAGCATCCTTCAAAACGAGGGACCACTGAAGCACCTTTGCACCGCTAGCCTTATATAAGGGTGCTGCCACCTCAGAAAGGTTTGGCTTGAACTTCTTGAGGAACGTACACGTCCCCAGAAAACTCCTCAAATTCTTGACCAAAGTGGGGGTAGGCCACTCATGAATAGCCTTCACCTTGTCTGGAATTATCATGTGTCTTTGGTCAAACATGACGTTGCCCAGAAAAGTGATCTGGTACTTGAATAATTCGCACTTGCTAATCTTTAGCGTAAGGCTGGCTGCCTTTAACCTCTCCACCACCTGCCAAAGGTGTACTGCATGTGACTCTTGATCAGGGGAAAAATTAGGATATCATCCATGTAGGCAACCGCGCATACCCTAAACAAGAACCCAACGCTTCATCAATGCAGCGTTGAAAGCTAGCCGGGCATTTTTAAGCCCAAAGGGCATAACCTGAAACTGGAAAATCCTTTTTCTGGTACAGAATGCGGTTAACCACTCTTGTCCCTTTTTAATCTGAATCTGATTGAATGCAGTGAGGCAATCCAGCTTGGAGAAAACCCTAGCCTTCTCCACATAGCGCTCAATCTGAGAATCTAAAGGGATGGGATGGAGGTCTGGTACAGTGACATTGTTGAGGTTCCCATAGTCTATGAATAGGCGTAGAGTACCATCAGCCTTCTCAACAAAGAGAAGTGGGGAGCATACAGGGGAGGTACGCTGAAAAATCGCGCCTTTAGCTAACTGCTCCTTCACCCACACATCTAACGCCTCTTCCTCCCCGGCGGTCAATGGGTAAATGGGGGAAGATATATGCACCAGATCCACAGTGAGCTTGAAGTCACAATCAAACTCAGAGTGCTCAGGTAGTGCATTAGCAGATGCGGCATCAAAAGAAGATTCCAAACCCTCCAAACAATAAGGTAGGGGAAATTCCACGGTGGGCTTCAGCATAGAAGCAAGGCTAAGAGTGTGAAGATGGGGCCAGTGGAGCAATTTGGCCTGAGCGTTCTTATATGAAAATGGAACAACTAATACTGACCATTCTTTAATGTTAGGGATAGGTTATTTTCTTTCAATTTTTTCTAACGTCAAGCTTCCGCCACCACTCCACCCCCAAGATGATAGGGTGCAAGAGGTTTTTGATAGCTTGGAAGTGATTGGACAAGTGGTACTTACCAACCTGATAGTCCACTGTCCCAATGATCTTCAGATTGGGAATACCTTGGGACGCCCCTTCCCTAACCATACCGCCTGGCAAGTAATTCAGCCTAAGGTAATCAGCTAGGCTCTGGTCCATAAAGTTTTCAGTGGCGCCAGTATCCACTAGAATAGTGGTGATGAAATTCCCTAGGGGAGGAAAGGGTAGCAGTCAGTAGAAAATACCTAGAATGGTCTTTATTTAAAGCCAAAAACTCCAGTAAATCACCACCAAACTCTTCATCTGGCATTATCATTTCACCCTGGTGTGATTTTGAATCAAAGATTGGAGAGGGATACTTGGACACTCTTACTACTGAGGCCATATATCCCATCATATCTTCAGCAGGGGCATAAAAATTCTCATATTTTAAATGCAGTTCCTTTTCAACTTCCTGTGTGCTGTAAATTGTGGAAGAGGTCAAACGGGGATTTTCTGGGGTGATTTGGTACACAGGAATAGGTTTCTTTTCTGAGCCAAGAGAGAGAAAATATGGTTCAGAGGTATACATAGTCTTTTCGTTAAAAAACGCGTTTTTAGATGTGAATGACCCTATTCCCATAACAGTAATGAAATGCCTGACGTTATCCAAAGCCAACACCCCCAGGGCCATCTGCGCCAATTCCACCGGCATCATCTGAATGCACTGTTGAAATAAATCCCATTTAATAAAACTTGAAATTAATAATTTTGGCAGAAAGTCAGGGAATCACGACTTTTGGACCTTGAAGCATCCATATCCACCAGGTGCAAGCATGAAGGGCGGGTACTTTCCAGTTGGAGGCAACCATAATAATGCTCAGTTGCTCCAACCTTCAGAAAAAGAGGAAACAGTGATGCAGCTGACCACAGCTGAAGCCCACAGCTGGCGCCCACTGTTTACACCTTAGAAAATTTTCACACGGAAAAAGTTTGTGCACATAAATTTAGGTGGTTGGTCAACTAATGTAAGGAGAGTGTCTATAACTCTCCTGTTCCCAATTTGGAAATTCTTGGTGCACAGGGCCCACACCAGGGAACTAGCCGTTAGCACAAAAGTTACTAGAGCCCAGCAGAGGTGCTGGAGCCATAATAACTTAAGTATAGAAGTGCAATCTCAATAACCAAAACCAACCAAAAGTGACTCAGTACACAGGGTATTAAGGGGTAGGTGCACCAGGTTGGAGGGTTCTTGTTGACCCAACAGTGCACGAGGGGATAACCTAATCATATATAAAATGGAATGGTTTATGTAGCGTAAGACCTCCTCAAAGAGGTCCGCGCACAGGATCGTTTGAGGTAACATAAATAAAATGGGAAAACGGGAAAATTTTATTTGTAAGAAGTCAACCAACAAGTAATGTTAGTCATGGAAAACATATTTAAACTTTGTTGGGGAAATTTATAGTCTTCCAAAGTGGTCCCAAGCACTGATTCACCAATAGGCAAACACTACCATCCAAATTAGTAGAATGCACCAAAACTGACTTCACTCAATTAATTAATTGAAGTTGTATCTGACCCAAACATGTAATTTTGTAAATGGAATGGGTTTCAAAGCCCTGTTTCTCAACTAACCAAATTAGACTATCTGCATTAATTGAATAAAACACCCTTTTTAATGCCTGAGCCAATACAAGGGGCTGGGTATTAGGCACCTCACTAGTACCAACCTGGGCATATTTGGCTTATACCCAGCGTTGATCTACTGTGTGCCTGAGGTCAGGGAGGGCCTAAAGCTTCACCTTCTGGGCCTCCTGTCGCCCAGCCTTATCCTTTGGGTTGGTCCTCACTATCATATCATGTGACCATGACAAGAGCTGCTAAGCTGAACCATGGTAGTAGGATTTTTTTTCTGATTTTAAAATAAAGATTACACTTTTGAACATCAATTTTTCTTAATAGTATCAGTCAAATTTTAAGCTATTCTCAGGTCATTTTTCATAATTTCTGGATATCCAAATTCACTTTTTTAATTTTGAAAGGGAGTGTCAAAATCTATTCCTGTTTTTGCCTTTTTTACTCACATGTTTTTCACAAATTGGGTTTACTAGGTATGTTTTTGTTATGCAGGTTATCTTTTGGATAAACCAACTGTTAAGGACAGAAAATGGGAGCTGTGGTATGGGGTTTCATTTTACTGAAGTCTTCATAAATTATGTTAGATTTTTTAAAAATAAACCCCTGCTGATTTTGAGATTTGAGTGAATTTGGGCTGAGGTTAGATTAGGAAAATGTGGGCAAGCAGGGAGGGGAAGCGGCTATTCATCTCTCATCTAGAGTATGCCCTAGGTCAGAGATTTGGGTGAGAGGATGGACCATAGTATTTAAACCCTTTTTGCTTCTAAAGGGGTGCAGATGTGAGAATCCACTGTTTTTTGCTCACTGGTGCTGATGGGTGCTGAATCCACAAAAGGGTTTTAGATAATAAAAATATAAAAGCACTAAATAACCAAAAATTTGATTTTTATAAGGTTTATTAGTTTTGACATGAGGTAAAAAATGAATCCTCTCTATATCTGACTGGTCATTATTTAAACTGTATCAAGGGTCATAGAGAATTCATTGATAAGTTTGAAACATCTTGTTAATCCAAATAAGAAAATATGTGAATTCAGCCTATCAAAGCTTGAAAAACTTGCTTCACTTAGACTGAATGATGGATGGGGAATTATTATTTGGTGAGATGTACCCATGGGGTAATGACTTAGTAAATTTCAGCCAATCCTCATAAGAAAAAACATTACACCTTGGGGGACCCCCACCAAGCCTATAAAAGGGGGTGGTCCCCACATAGGTGCTTGAATGAAACTGGTAGGGCTGGGGAAGAACCATCTGATGGATGCCCTAGAGTCCACCGCATGGTTAGAGTAATCTGACTGCTTAACCTAGTATCAATTGCCCATGAAATATTTAAAATAGTGTTACCCCAATTTTTGAGGCTCCACCAAGGATTGACAGGGTCTTTTGGCTGATAAAATCATTATTATTTAAATTGATATTATCAGTATTGCGGACTTATAAATATATAGCATTTCCCCTATTCAGCTAATTTTGACATGAAATTTTTTGTTATAAAATTGGCAGTATTCAAGAGATACGCTGACAGATTTTGCACAGGGCTCAACCCACTGAGCAATTAGGACCAACAATGTGATAATTGTCATCCTTGAAACAACAGAATAAACTTTAACTAAATTTGGAGCACCTGCTCCCACAACTCTCTTTTATTTAATATAAACAATACAGCAGATTCTTGCTGTTTCCCCCTACTCTAAACTACTAACAACCTCCTCTTCTCAATCATCTCATCTTGCCTATATCATATTGACTTCAGATGATACCGCTTCCATGGCTTAGTAATTTAATTTTCCATATCTCATTGGTTCTGGTAACTCTTCATTCATTAAATTCATAATCGCCTAATTCGAGGCAATTTCTCAACAACCCAATATTGTCTCATGTTGAGGCGCTCAAATAATCATTACTCATATTAAACCTGGCAGATCCTATCCATTCTTCCATAGCGACATAGGGCTTATCATCCAGTCATATCAGAATTGCAACATGTTCTTATCTTAAATCTGGGAGGGCAAATATCCAACAGCACACCCTGTCCAGCCTGATGGCAGGCCCCTGAGGCCTTACACCTGGTGCAACCTGCAAGGTACAAAATCTGCAAGCAAAATCTGATAAATATTTTAATGACAATATTTGATTACAGATCTATCTTAAGTCATAATAAAATATCTATAAGCATATGTATAAAGTAAACCTGGTCTTGAATAGATTAAAATGCTCGTTTAACATCTTTATAAATTATTAAATCATTCCCTTAAAAAGAATATATATCATTAAAAACCTTCCTTATAATGTTTTGAGCGCTGATTTGCAATGTGCCACTTGTAGGTATAAGGCTTGCCCCTAATATGCACCTACAAGTTGGTCCTGATTCTTCACAAAATTATCTACTAATCTTTGTCAAAACAAAAGGCATGATGATGTAAGATACTAAGTTCTTTTGGCAATAAGTGAAACCATCTAAGTTATAGACTACACTGGCTAACTATATATAAACAACTTAAATTATATACCTTTTTACTTACATTAAGGCCCTGTCTAAGCTGATTATGGGTAAGTTGAATAAGGCAATTGTTTTCATGGTGCACAACGTAATCATCTTCATCCCAGTTTAGCTTTGCTGGGCCTTCTTTGTTGCTGGGCCATACCATTACTCTCTAACATATACTTATTGCCCAACATCTGTGTCAGCAAAACAAAATTCTATCTCTCATTTTGGATTGAACTGGGGTTTTCAAAATTTTCAGTGCCAATTTACCAAGTAGGTTATCTTTGCTTAACACATTGAGTGCCACATCAGTCACCGGTGACTGACACTGAACTTTCCATTTAGGCCGCATTAATTTCTAAAAAGTTTGTATTGCTTTGTCGTAAAAGGAACCCCGGCCGCGAGCCAATTTCGATGAAATCTTATCTAGCGGGCCGAGCGATAAACAAGACAAAACAGACTTGGCGCATAACGTGTTGAATGAATATCTATAAGCATTTCATTCTAAACGTAAATATCTTCTACTACGATAAGAAACAATGGCCCTAATATATTTACACAGCTGTATCGAGTAAATTTCAATCTGTTAGTAGTGCGCTTTGCATTGCTATACCGCACTACCAGCGCTTCTAAGCAGCGCGCGTGGCCTGACGGGGATTTCCTTAAGAATTCGCGTGGCGCTCAACGTGTTAATATACATCTCTGTTACCTTACATAGGGGTATCTATCTCTAAGTTAGCCTGCTTCTCAAAAGTCTTTAGATGTCACATTAAGTGCAGCTTAACCTTGCTTTTTAACCGATATAGATTATTGATTGCTCTCTAATATATAGGAACTGAACTATCACTTTTTCTAAGCTCAATTAATGAAGTGGATACTCTGTTTCAAGGGTTCTAAACCAAATTGGATAAGCTAGTTTGGAATCCTGAGCTTAATGGAGTCATCGTTTGAGATGCTAGAATAGCCATGTTTAGGCCAGTAGAATTCTACACTATCTTGTTAACTTAGGCCAAAGCTGAAACTTTGAGTTGGATTGAGCACTGGCTAACAGTAGATGGGCAAAATGGGTTAAATGTTTAGGGTTAGCAACCACTTTTTGGGTTGAATAGCTCCAATCCTATGGATTTGACCACAATTCAAAAACATATCATCCTTACAGCCCGACCTTTTGCTTACGGAATTAAGCTCGTCTAAACCACTAGATATTCCCACCTTTCGTTTTACTGTGCTTAAAACGATCAAAAAGTTACTAATCTAAATCAGCCCGCGCTATATAAAGCGTACTTCAACTCTAATACAAATGTAATACGTTCTAATCATAGTTTCAATAGATCTTTAGTTTGTACAGACGTGCAAAGATTGTAGTTTAGGTGCTTATTTTAAAATACGGGGGTTAGCTGTAAATATACCACACGGCCGGTGAAACAAAAACGTATCCACGTTTCAAACCTTATACGTAATTAAGATTAAGCTTGGGTGCGTTGATGACTTGATCTGCTTTGGCGTGCGATTCTGATACTAACAAGGTATAATAAAAGTAAAAAACTAGAGCGATGCACCTAGGTCTAAAAACTGTGAAGAAATTACTGCATTGCAAAAGCACAGATACAAAATTCGAGGAAAAGAAAATAGCCGCAGCCCGACGCAAGCCTCTCAGGTTGAATAATCTTAGTCCTAAGAATATCCAACGATAGACACGACCGATATGTTCAAATTAAAAATATACAAAACTATACTATTGAAAATACATAACCGTTTAGTAAAGGCTCTCTAGAATAAAACTTTTATGCCTAGTCTTCCCGTAAGAACACATACTCCCTTGTAGAGAAAGCAAATTGATCACATCTTGATTTCTTAGCTCGAAATATCTGGAAGGCGGGATTTTGGAACCGTTAACAAATGTGCCGTTAGTCGTTTCAAGGTCGATGATATAGGGCCTAAAAACGATTAATAAACAAGGAAAAAGGTTTAGCAACATTGGTTTTAATAAAAACTAAATGTGATCCTTACTTTACTACGGATCTGGGTTGCCTAGTCTCCGGGCTCTTTTCAACCACCTTCCTGTATTGAAGCACAAGCATGCTGCTTAGAAATCGAGGCATGTTCACAAGGGGAATGTCTGCCACCTTTTTAAAGAAAAAGATAAGAGCCCATAAATCAATAACGGAGATCGCCCTACCTTTCTATCCCTTCCAATCAGATATGCACTTTGCCTGTGAAGATGAAGGATGTCTTTTGTGAAAGAAGGCTTGTTAAAGGGGTAAATGTGAAATTACTTACCAACTTGTTCCTCCCCCTTAAAAGCGTACCACCGCCAACGCGAGGTTGGCTTTACCGCCTCGGGTGGCTCGTTATACTTTACAACAACTCCATTGAAGGTGTTTGTTTCGGCAGTCAGCAGCCCACTCAAACCAAAGTTTGGCTCTTCTTTTTTGGGCGGTACCTTTTCTTGGCTAGGGGTTGTGGCCCTCGTATCACTTGTGCGCAAATTTTGTGTTGTTGGCTGAGAGGGAGCTTCAAGCCTGGAAGGCGATGTGCCTCTCCTGTCTTGTCCTCGTTGGGGTTTATTTCCGTTTTCGCCAATCAAAGGACCTCTTTTATAACGATTTTGAGAATCATGCTCTTCGGTTGGGTAGATTAGGTCTTTATAGCCAGGTTTTGAAGGGCTATGAAGGCGATTTTTATTTGATCCTTGAAAGCAGTTTGGTGAGCTTTCTTGGTGTCCATCTGCTGAGCGGCTTCGGTTGCGTCCCCTTGAACGGATAGGTGAGCGTGAGCTATGCTTCCTGTAAGAAAGGCGGCTTTCTTTGTGACTTCGGCGTTGTTTTTGCGTTCGATTAGGTGAGCTATCTGAAGAGCGGGGATCAGGAATGACGTGATGTGCTCCTTCTCCTCATTTTACGTGTGGGACTTCTAGAAGGGTTTGGAGATCTAGAAAGACGGGGTTTTGAAGGTTCGCGTGAATCTTGCCGAGATCGAGCTAAGGAAATATCTCGAGTGCGGCTAGAGGACCTTTCAACAGAAGTGTTCCGCGAGCGCCAATTTGATCTCCGAGAGTAACTAGCCTTATGTGGCAAACTTGTGCCTGAGTAAGGTCTGCGTGGACCTCCAGAGTCACTATTTGAGCTTTGCTCTCTTTCATCTGCCATGTTTTGCGTATTCTGTTGTCAACTAAATAATTGGAACTGCGACTTGATTGATTTTTGTTTGCTTGCATTTTCTATTCTCTCTGGGTCTAATTGTGCAACCCATGTATCAAGTTACCTGTAAATTGGACGAATTGGATAGTTTGATAGTCGTTTTAATCGATCAAGCCATCCGATAGTGGCTATACAGTTTCAAATTCGATTTTGACCTCAGGCTACAGTTTTCTTTTACTTTTTGCAACTCTATAATATATATAAGACACTATTAATCACGGTTTCTTTTAAATCAAAAAAGCTAGAAACTTTAAATTTGGCATGAAACTTCTTTTCAAAATTTGTAGTTCATCTAAGAAACCGTTAGATTTTATGATTTTTTAACATTTGAAAAAGCAAGTTAAAATTTACCTAATAAATTTCTACTATAAAATAATTCAAATTTGAAAACTGTATCCAAAAAGTATTATAAAAACCCAAGAAACTACAGTCATGAAGTTTGGTATGCATATGCAGCTTGGCCATTAGAATATCAAGTATGTAAGGGTTTTTAAATTCAATTTCAGTACCAAAAATTTAAAACATATAAAGCTATATATAGAAATCATATAAAAATTATTTCTTCCATAATAAATTACCTATGCATGCAATTTGGTATATATATAACTTTTGGGTGTTAGGTTCTCAAGTAGATAAAGGTTTTTGTTTTTTAATTTTTGACTACAAAATTGCAAAAAGAAATGTAAATCTATGTATAAAAATATTAGGTTTATACAAGATATCTCTTACCTGTCATGGTTAAATGATATAATAGAGGGGACTGATTGCAAAGACAAGGCTGGGTGAGATGAGGCCAACAGAACCAAGTTGGCTGACCTGCCTGACCTGAAGTGCATTCTGGACTAACATTGGGTTGAAACAAAGTTTGCCCAGGTTGGTTCTGGGGGTGCATGTGATGGTCAGAAGAGTGTTATATCCTTGCCATTAAAATGCACCAGCTTTATTAAGAATTATGATGTGACTTTTAATTGATTAGAAGATGAGGTTTCAAAACCTGACTGAATTTACAATATTACCAAACTGGGAGGGTACAGCTACAGTTGTTCACTCAAGTTTAGGGCTTACTCAAGCTACAGTACCACAGCTGATAGTATATGTACCTATTATTTTTTTGGGTGCAGTGCCACATTCAAAGAATAATGATCCCCCCCAATGTATCTATTAATATTTTCCTAAGACCAACCTTCTTTGTTGGTTGACTTGTTTAAATAACCCTCATCTATTACTTTATGTTTTATCAAATGGCCCTTGGGCTGACCTGTGTGCAGACCTTCATGAGGAGGTCTTGAATAATATTGGTCATTTTATTTTATCTAAATTGCATACTGACTCTCCAGGACCTCTGGGAAATCCTGGTCCTCTGTAGATAGAGAGCCTGAAACCCCTGGATTACAATCAGCACTTGGTAATGGACAACTCTCTAAGTCCCAACCAATTCCTTATATTTCTGGGTTATCTTGTTGTTTATACTATAATTTACATCTCCACCCTGGGTCCTTTTAGTGTTGGCCCCCTCCATGGATCCTCTTCCCTGTCATGGAAATGGCAGAAGAAGTTTAGACTGGCCTGCCAGTCACAAATTAAAAGCACCCAAAAAGCAAACCAGAATGCCAGAGGCATTGCCAACTGAGTAACTTGATATGGAGCCAGGCATTGGGAAATGACAAATTGTTGGTGTAACACAACAGTGAGTATGATCCTGATGATGAACCACAATTAGCCCACTCCTGACCCAGGGGGCCTTGCTGCAGGGGGTGGGATCACAGAGATAGTTTCATTAAGTTCATTGGCATATGGGGTCATTTCAACCGGGGAGGCAAGGAGGCGGATTCTCTCTTGCAATTGGTGGACATAAGGCCACAAAATTTCCTGAGTATTGTTGCTGGAAGTTCAAGATAACGGGGTTGTATAGCCAAAAATATCATACTTGCTGAATACAATCGATGACAGAGGGGGCCATAGTGACCATATTTACAGGTAGAGCCCATCCAGTATATGGACTGACAGGCCACCAGGGAAACGCCATCAGGGATGCAGTCAGAAGGAATAATACAAAAGAAAAATTGTTTGTTTTTTTGGCAAAAATTTTATTGAAGGAAAAGGAAGAAAAATAGACCAACAATTTTCTCAGTGCTATGCAACTGATTAAATAGTGGTTGATTGGGGTATTGATAAGCTGGGATTGGGACCCTCAATTTCGACCTAACTGGCGAATTATTCAGGAATGGGCGGGTTTGTTCCTTGGGAACTGACATCGCAAAATTTGGTGGTGGGCCAAGTCGCTGTTGGTTTGACCTCAAATGTCTGAACTGAGACTCAGCTACGTTTCTGATGGTTGGTATGACAGCATTTGGCCCGATGAGTGATGGGAATCCCCCAAGGCCACCCCACATAGGGGCAGGTCCATTTGGTTGGGAACGGGTTTGGGACGCCCAATCCCGCCCGCGCTCAGTCACTGGGCCATTTGTTCAGACAGTGGCATCACATCAGCCACAATGCCCAAATTGTCAACAGGGGACTTTGAACCCTTGTCAATGGCATCCGATGCTATAGCCTGGCCATCAAGGATGATCCCCAATGACTTTGGTAGGAAGGTGATTTGTTTGATTGACATATTAATCAAATTGGAACTGTTGGGCATTACAGCTGATGACTTAATCTTCATGCCTTTCCGGCCATTTGAGATCTGAGCATTGTCCAGATTGCCACTCAAATTAGATCCAACTGATTTCAATTTGACAATCTTGGCACAAATTTCACTAATTCCCCATAACAGTTCTGCTGAGGTGAGTGTGGGTGCTGGGGTGGGATCCAAAGTGGAAGAGCTGTTACCCACCGCTCATATACTATGTGAGCGAGATTGCCCTGAGTAACAAGAGGTACCACCATCCTCTTTGGTGTCTTCTTACTTGGGAATAGAAAATGGCCCAATCAACAGCCAGGGGACATTCCCTGGGACTTACATTACCCTTTCCTTTTTCCAAAGGTTGGGCACCCCCACTGGGAAACTGCACCAGAGCCACATTATTGTGCGCCTTGGGTAACTTGATTGCCATAATCATTGCAACTTTTTTGGGGGGGTCAGGGAGCCTCGGGGTGGGATATGTGAAACTCTTTGACCAGGTCCATACAATTCGTGCAATTGTGCGCCTTGACCCAACTATTTTTGTAGGCTGGATATCCTTTCCAGGCCACAAGATATTTAATGGAACGACGCAACTTCCAGGATGCCAGGATAGCCTCTACCTCGGCCTCTTCCCCATTATCAATGATGATTGGTTCCAGTTCCATGGGAATTGCACCCTTAAAGGGTGACAGCTGGAAAACATGGAAAACAGGATGCTGCTTCCAATGAGCAGGGAGCTTCAGTCAGAACGCCCCATTACCCAATACCTCCTCCACCAAATGGGGACCAGAGCATTTAATGGCGAATTTAAGAAAGGGGTCTGAATTCTTAAGTGACAGGTATCAAGCATGATGTAGGAACCCACCGTAAAATCATGACCCAGGAGATGCTTACAATCCGCAAACCACTTATAGTCATTAATGGCTTTGGTGAGGTGTTCCCGCACTAAGGCTTGAGTCAATCTGATATGGGCAGCGTGGTCCGCGGCAGCTTGAACCTCAGGCCACAAGCATGGCCCAACCAAAAATGAAGGATTATAAACCAACGTTGCTTTGTAAGGGAAAACCCTGTGGACGTGTGGGTCCCATTATTGTAAGCGAATTGAGTGAGAAGCAAGTCACCAGACCAAGTATCCTTCATGGCTGCAGCATAGAAATGCAGGTACTGTTTGAGAACTTGATTGACCCTCTTGGTCTGTCCATTGGACTGAGGATAATATGCCGTGGAGCAACAGGGGGATATTTTTAGGATCAATATGAGTTCACCCCAAAACTGCGCGGTGAACTGTGAACCTTGGCCACTGATGATCTCCTGGGGAAGACCAAACATTGAAAACAAATGGCATACAAAAATATGGGCAGTTTCTTCCGATGTAATCACAGGAAAACAAGGTATAAAAAGGGATATTTTTGTGAAATAATACATCACTACCATCACCACTGTGAACCCATTAAAACAGGGGAGTTCAACAATAAAATCCACGGACACTGAGGTCCATGGTCCCTCCGCCTGCTGTAAGGGGTGCAGGAGGCCATTTTTGCTGGAGCGATCTAACTTGGCCCTAGTGCAAGTAACACAATCGGCAATCCAAGCCAGAACCTCTTTTGTCAGACCCGCCCAATTGAAGGTTCTCTTGAACAAATCGATGCATTTCTTGTTACCAGGATGTCCAACCGTGGGGGATCATGATGTGCGCAGAATACCTTCAATCAGAAGGAGGGGGAACCCAGATGTGAGACCAAAAGTAAATGAGTCCCTCTTCTTAGGAGTATAAGGAGTGTTTTTGACTCGAGTGAGCCAACTGCTTGACCAACTCCACGCCCTCAGGGCAGGCCATTTGACTGGCTAAGACCTGAGCCACTAGAGGGGCGTCAGGAGCCAAAGTGATGGAGGAAATGATGGGGGAACGATCAACAATATTTGAGTGGCAGGAATGATGGTGACGAGGTCCACTTCCTCTGGTTCTGAGGGACAGTGGCTGGGGCTGCAGCTTAGGAAATTGGGAAGTACATTGAGCGCACCTTTTATGAATTTGTATTAAAAGTTAAAACTACACAGGTCCTGATAGGTATGGGCCTGCTGATGCGCCAATTTTTGGAGTTTGCAAAAATACAACAGGGCCTGGTGATCCATGCAGACCGTTAATTCATGGTGGGAACCCTGCAACAGATAATGCCAATGAGTTAATGCCCATGCAACAGCTGCCAATTCCTTGTCATATATGACCTAGGACTGCTCCGTGGGTGTGAACTTCCAGGAAAAGTAAGTGGCTGGGTGTTATAAACCTTCATGCTCCTGAAGCAACACCGCTCCCACTGCTACCAATGAGGCATCACATGCAATAATATATGGTTTGGTGGGATTGGCGTACTTCAAAATGAGCAGAGACATGAACACCTCCTTGATCAATTCAAACGCTTGCTGGCATTCAGGCGTCCAACAAAATGGTACATTTTTCCCAGTAAGGGGGTGGAGCGGTGCGGCCAGCTGGGAAAGTGCTGGGAAAATGTTTTTAGGAAAATGATAGTTCCCAAGAAACTCCAAAATTCTTTCTGCGTAGTTGGAGTTGGCCATTCTCAAATTGCATCTAACTTTTTGGGAGGGATTGCATAGCTGTCTTTGAGAACCAGGTTCCTGAGGAAAGTAACCTCCTCCTTAAAAACTCACACTTGAAAGGTTTGAGAAACAAACCTGCCTTATGCAAGGCGACCACCAGCGCTTCCAAGTCAGTAGTGTTGTTTGGGGATCAGGGAGTGAACCAGGATATCATAAATTTATACAACTGCACAGGTAAACTGGAGGTCACCCAGTACATTGTCAATCATCAATTGAAACGTAGCGGGAGCATTCTTCAGCCTGAAGGGCATTACACAAAATTTGAAAATGCCGCGCTTCATCCAGATTGTGGTTAACCATTCCTGCCCTTCCATTACCCAAATTTGGTTGAAGGCGTTTACCAGATCCAACTTAGAGAACACATGGGATTTGGCGATTCCCTAACTGATTGTCTGCTCAAGGGCAATATTTAGGGATCAGAAACCATTATTTTATTCAAATGACCATAATCTACACAGGGACGGAGAGAACCATCCACTTTTTGGTGAGCCAATGGGGGAGGCGATGGGTGAGGTCTCCTTGAACAACCAACCTTTTTCAACATATCGTCCAACCATGTATTGAGTGCAACTTCTTCCTCCGCTGTATGGGGATACAACGGAAAGTTGATGTTCACCAACTCCACGGTTGTTTGAAACCCACAATTGAACCTAGAGTGCTTATGCAGGCAATCCGCCTTTTCCATGTTGAAGATTCTCCAATAGCGCATTAAGCTCTTGGGGAAATCAGCCGGGATGCCCGCAGAAGTGACAAGGGAAGTAATAGAACTTGTTCCTTGTATCTTCTTGAGGGTGTCAATCAGAGGAAATTCTCCCTCCAGATGATCATTGGTAAATGACAACTTATTAGACTCTAAATGAATCTTAACATGTTGTTGATGCCACTACCCCACATCTAAGATCACTGGTCCACCAAGTTTGGCATGGCCGAAAAAACTGTAAGTCCCATGGAACGTCCCCTGGCTGTTGATTGGGCCATCTTCCCATTCCTGAGTAAAAAGATATTGAAGAGGATGGTGGTACTTCCGTTACTCAGGAGAGCTCACTCACATAGTAGACAAGTGATGGGTAACAGCTCTTCCACTATGGATCCCACTCCCAGTACCCACACTCACCTCAGCAGAACTGTTATGGGGAATTAGCGAAATCTGCGCCGAAATTGTCAAATTGAAATTGGCTGGATCTAATTCAAGTGGCAATCTGGATGATGCCCAAATCTCAAATGGCTGGAAAGGCATGAAGCTTGAGGTATCAGCTGGAATGCCTGATGGTTCCAATTTGAATAATATGCCAATCAAACAAAGCACCCGCCTACCAAAGTTGTCAATGATCATCCTGACAATCAGGCTATAGCATTGGGTGCCACCAACAAGGGTTTGAAGCCTCTGGTTGGTAATTTGGGTGTTGCAGCTGATGTGATGCCATTGACAACAAATGGTCCAGCGACTGAGCGTGGGCGGGTTAGGCATCCCAAACCTGTTCCCAACCAGATGGACCCACCCTATGTGGGGTGGCCTTGGAGGATTCCCATCACTTGTCGGGCCATACGCTGTCACACCAACCTTCAGAGATGTAGCCAAGCCTTGGTTTGGATGTTAGAGGTCAAACTGACAGCGACTTGGCCCACCACCAAATTTTGTGATGTCAGTTCTCAAGGAACAAACCCGCCCATTCCCAAACAATTCAACGGTTAGGATGAAAATTGCAGGACTTGATCCCAGCTTGTCACTACCCTAATTGACCACTATTTAATCAGTTGCATAGCACTGAGAAAATTGTTGGTCAATTTCCTTTTTTCTTCAAATAAAATTTTGCCAAAAAACCAAAAAAAATTTATTATCTCTTTTGACCGCATCCCCGATGGCGTTTCCCTAGTGGCCCATCAGTCCATATACTAGATGGTCTCTACCATTACTCTTGGTCACTACGGCCCCCTCCATCATCAATTGGGTTCAGGGAGTCCAATATTTTTGGCTCTACAACCCCATTATCACTAACTTTCAGAAGCAATACACAGAATTTTGTGGCCATATGTCCAACAATTGCAAGAGAGAATCTGTCTCCTTGCCAACTCAGTTGAAATGGCCCCATATGCTGAGGACCTCATCAAGACTATCTCAGTGATCCCACCCCTGCAGCAAGACCTCCTGGATTGGGAGTGGGTTCAGTGTGGTTCGCTGATGGGATCATACTTACCATTGTGCTGCACCATCAATTCATTGCCTCCCAATGCCTGGCTCCATATTAAGTCATTCAGTTGACAATGCCTCTGGAATTCTGGCTTGCTTTTTGGGTGCTTATGCATCCCAACTGGCAGGCCAGTATAAACTTCTTCTGCCGTTTCCATGACATAATTGACAAACCATTATTTTCAGCCACTTCCACCTTGTTCTTCAAACTAGGCGCCGCAGTGGTTACTCTTTACCAAATGAATGTGCAATCAGTAGCTTGCTGTTAGTTGTTTGTTTGGTCACTTTCTGACTTTGGGAGAAGTATCCGCTCTACCATGGGAAATCTTCTTCAATCCACCCAAGCTGCACAGACTGCATCTCCTCCTCCTTCCACTATCCTGGAGGGAAGTTTTAAGTGTCCCCTCCTGGGAGATTGCAAATAAAGTTTTTGACGCGCTCGCTGAAGTGCAAATGCATACACAAATTGCGCTTAATAATGCTTCCGCGTTATCTCATGCTCAACAAGGGCTCGCGTTGTTAGACGCTGTGGATGGGGATGCCCGCCGTTGGGTGAGAGGTCTTTTGCACTCTTCCTCACAAGCAGGCGACTCCATTCCACTGATGGCTGTCACGTCGGCCGCCCTGAAACCCGCTGTGTCCCAATCAGATCACTTATTCAGACTGATCTATGCCCTGGCCAAAGCCTCTAGCTTGGTTTCTTTGATTTCTACCCTTCGTGAACTGTCCCCCACGTCAGGCTATCTATTGATATGCTTCAGGCAGTCTTTAGATCAGGCTTGTATTCAGGTTCCGCGCATCACAAGGTCTGGTCCACCGTCCATGGATCAGTAGATCAAATATGTGCCACCGCAACCACCATCAACGCCTTACCCCGCCATGTTACCCATTATCAGAAGGTGAATTTCTTGATTGGGTTACCCAAAGTAGACGCAGATGATGCGCCTATCTCTAAATTAGCGGTAAGCTTGTGTAAAAATCTTGCTGTAACCCCTGAGTCCAAGTTGGTGGGTACATAGTTAACTATTAATGATTCTGTTCAAGCCCAGATGGAGGAAGTCGTTTCCCCTGCCCTTGTACTTCCAATTTTTGCTCCAGCAAAGGACCCTGACCTTACCCCCGATATTCCATTTATTTCTTCAGTTGCAAGTGAGTTGGTCAGATCTTCCAATAAACAAAACTTCTCTTATTTCCTATTGCCTATGAAGATCAATGTCAGCTCGCATCATGTCTCCTTCAAAGCTCTGGTTGATACTGGAGTTGTGGGGAACTTCATGAGTGTTGAGTTGGCACAACAATTAAAACTGGAAATGGATGCGGGCTCCTCAGTAATGGTGGCCTAATCTGCTTATCAGTCCTCATATGTCGTTCACTGACTGGTACCATTTTCAATCCACAAGTTCGGCTTCTAAAATCATTTTTGGCTATGCTGAACTTGGTGTTTCCGGTGATCTTAGGTGTGGGGTGGTGGCACCGACAACATGTGAAGATTAATTTAGAGTCTAATACGTTGTCATTTACCAATGATCATTTGGAGGGAGAATTTCCTCTGATTGACACCCTCAAGAAGATACAAGGAACCAACTCTATCAATACCCTGGTCACTTCAGCGGGTGTTCCGGCCGATTTCCCCAAAAGCTTAATGTGATATTGGAGAATCTTTGACATGAAAAATGTGGATCATCTGCCTGAGCACTCTAGGTTCAATTGTGGGTTTTGAACAACCGTGGAGTTGGTGAACATCAACTGTCCGTTGTATCCCCATACAGCGGAGGATGAAGTTGCACTCAATACCTGATTGGACGATATGTTGAAAAAAGGTTGGTTGTTCAAGGAAACCTCACCCATCGCCTCCCCCATGATCTTCGCCAGAAAAGTGGATGGTTCACTCCGTCCCTGCGTGGATTACGGTCATTTGAATAAAATAACAGTTTCTGATCCCTACCCATTGCCTCTGGAGCAGACAATCAGCCAGGCAATCACCAAATCCCGCGTGTTCTCTAAGCTGGATCTGGTGAACGCCTTCAACCAAATTTGGGTGATGGAAGGGAAGGAATGGTTAACCACAATCTGGACAAAGCGAGGCATTTTTCAATTTCGTGTAATGCCCTTTGGGCTGAAGAATGCTCCTGCTTTGTTTCAATGGTTGATCAACAATGTACTGGGTGACCTCCGGTTTACCTGAGCAATTGCATACATTGATGATATCATCAACTCCCCAACTCCTGAACAACATACTACTGACTTGGAAGCGGTGGTGGTCGCCTTGCATAAGGCAGGTTTGTTTCTCAAACCTTCCAAGTGTGAGTTTTATAAGGAGGAGGTTACTTTCCTCGGGAACCTGGTTCTCAAAGATAGCTATGCAATCCATCCCAACAAGTTAGATGCAATCTGGGAATGGCCAACTCTGGCTTTTCCAGAAACAATTTTGGAGTTTCTTGGGTACCATCATCTTCCTAAAAAAAATTTCCCCAGCACTTTCCCAGTTGGCCGCACCACTCCACCCCCTTACTGGGAAAAACGTACCATTTTGTTGGACGCCCAAATGCCAGAAGGCGTTTGAATCAATCAAGGAGGTGTTTGTGTCTCCGCCAATTTTGAAACATGCTGATCCCACTAAACCGTATATTGTTGCATGCGATGCCTCATTGGTACCAGTGGAAGTGGTGTTGCTTCAGGAGCACGATGGTCTTGAACATCCAGTTGCTTACTTTTCCCAGAAGTTCACAGCCATGGAGCAGTCTTAGGCCATATATGACAAGGAATTGGCAGCTGTTTCATGGGCATTAACTCATTGGCGGTATCTGTTGCAGGGTGCTCGCCATGAATTAACAGTCTGCACGGATCACCAGGCTCTTTTGTAATTTTGCAAACTCCAAAAATTGGTGCATCGGCAGGCCCATACCTAACAGGACCTGTGTAGTTTTAACTTTTAATACAAATTCATTAAAGGTGCGCTCAATGTACTTTCCGATTTCCTAAGCTGCAGCCTCAGCCACTGTCCCTCAGAACCAGAGGAAGTGGACCTCGTCACCATCATTCCTGCCACTCAAATACTGTTGATCGTTACCTCATCATTTCCTCCATCACTTTGGCTCCTGACGCCCCTCTAGTGGCTCAGGTTTTAGCAAGTCAAATGGCCTGCCCTGAGGGCGTGGAGTTGGTCAAGCAGTTGGTTCACTTGAGTCACAAACACTCCCTATACTCCTTAGAAGAGGGTCTCATTTACTTCTATTCTCACATTTGGGTTCCCCCTCCTTCTGATCGGAGGTATTCCACACACATCATAATCCCCCTCATGGTCAGACATCTGGTAACAAGAAATGCATCAATTTGATCAAGCGAACCTTTAATTGGGTGGGTCTGACAAAAGAGGACCCAGCTTGGATCACCAATTGTGTTACTTGCACTAGGGACAAGCCTGATAGCTTCAGATAAAATGGCCTCCTGCACCCCTTACAGCAGGTGGAGGGCCCATGGACCTCGATGTCCATGGACTTTATCGTTGAACTCCCTGTTCTAATGGGTTCACAGCGGTGATGGTAGTGGTGGTTCATTTCACGAAATTTTCCCTTTTTATACTTTGTACTTCTGCAATTACATCGGAAGAAACTGCCCATCTTTTTGTACGCCATGTGTTTTTGATGTTCAGTTTCTCCAGGAGATTATCAGTGACCAGGGTTCACAGTTTACCGCGCAGTTTTGGAGTGAGCTCCTATCTTTCTGAAAATATCCCCCTGTCAATCCATGGCATACCACCCTCAGTCTGACAGTCAGACTGAGCGGGTCAATCAAGTCCTCAAACAGTACCTGAGTTGCTATGCTGCAGCATCACAGGATACTTGGGCCGGGGACTTGCCCCTCGCTCAATTCACTTAAAATAACAGGACCCACGCGTCCACGGGATTTTCCCCATATAAAGCAACGTTAGGATATAATCCTTCATTTTCAGTCAGGCTGTACTTGAGGCCTGAGGTTCAAGCTGCCGCGGACCATGCTGCCCACATCAGATCGACTCAAGCTTTATTGTGGGAACACCTTAATAAAGCCATCAACGACTACAAGCAGTTTGCGGATTGTAAGCATCTTCCTCATCATGATTTTATGGTGTGTTCCTACGATATGCTCGATACCCATCATTTAAGAATTCAAACTCCTTCCCATTAATTCTCCAATAAACGCTTAGGTCTCATTTAATGGAGGATGTATTGGGTAATGGGGCATTCCAAATGAAGCTTCCTGCGCATTGGAAGCAGCACCCTGTTTTCCATGTTTTCCAGCTGTCACCCTTCAAGGGTGCAATTCCCATGGAACTGGAATAGATCATCAATGGTAACAAGGAAGAAGACGAGGTAGAGGCTATCCTGGCATCCTGGAAGTTGCGTCGTTCCATCAAATATCTTGTGGCCTTCAAAGGATATCCAGCCTACAAAAATAGTTGGGTCAAGGCGCACGATTACGCAAATTGCTTGGACTTGGTTGAAGCATTCCATATATCCCACCCTGAGGCTCCTTGCCCCCCCCAGAAAGTTGCAACAATTATGGCCGTCAAGTTGCCCAAGGCACACAAGAATGTGGCTCTGGTGCAGTTTCCTGGGTGGGGGTGCCCATCCTTTGGAAATAGGAAAGGGTAATGTAAGTCCTGGGGAACGTCTCCTGGCTGTTGATTGGGCCATCTTCCCATTCCCAAGTAAAAAGATACCGAAGAGGATGGAGGTAACTCTCATTACTCAGGGCGATCTTGCTCAAATAGTAGATGAGCGATGGGTAACAGCTCTTCTGCTTCGGATCCCACTCCCAGTACCCACACTCACCTTGGCAGAGCAGTTATGGGAAATTAGCAAAATCTGCACCAAAATTGTTGAATTGAAATTGGCCAGATCTAATTTGAGTGGAAATCTGGCCAATGCCTAAATCTCAAATGGCCGGAAAGGCATGAAGACTGAGGTATTGGCTGAAATTCCTGATGGTTCCAATTTGATCAATATGCCAATCAATCAAAGCACCCTCCTACCAAAGTTGTCAAGGATCATCATTGACGATCAGGCTATAGCATTGGGTGCCACCAACAAGGGTTTGAAGCCCCTGGTTGGTAATTTGGGTGTTGCAGCTGATGTGAATTGACCAAACAAATGGTCCAGTGACTGAGCGTGGGCGGGTTAGGCATCCCAAACCTGTTCCCAACCAAATGGACCCACCCCTATGTGGGGTGGCCTTGGGGGATTCCCATCACTCGTCAGGCCAAACGCCGTCATACCAACCCTTGGAAACATAGCCAAGCCTTGGTTTGGACGTTAGAGGTCAAACTGACAGAGACTTGGCCCACCACCAAATTTTGCAATGTCAGTTCTCAAAGAACAAACCCGTCCATTCCCAAACAATTCGCCGGTTAGGTTGAAATTGTGGGACCTAATCCTGGCTTGTCACTACCCCAATTGACCACTATTTAATCAGTTGCATAGCACTGAGAAAATTTTTGGTTGATTTTTTTACTTTTCCTTCAAATAAAATTTTGCCAAAAACCAAACAATTTTCTATTGTATTACTCCTTCTGACTGCATCCCTGATGGCGTTTCCCTGGTGGCCCGTCGGTCCATATACTGGATGGGCTCTACCAGTACTCTTGGTCACTATGGCCCCCTCCGTCATCATTTGGGTTCAGCGAGTCTGATATTTTTGCTCTACAACCCATTATCACTAACTTTCAGAAGCAATACACAGGAATTTTGTGGCCATATGTCCACCAATTGCAAGAGAGAATCTGTCTCCTTGCTGACCCAGTTGAAATGGCCCCATATGCTGAGGACCTCATTGAGACTATTTCAGTGATCCCACCCCTGCAGCAAGACCTCCTGGGTCAGGAGTGGGTTCAGTGTGGTTCGTCATCAGGATCATACTTACCATTGTGCTGCACCATCAATTCATTGTCTCCCAATGCCTGACTCCATATCAAGACATTCAGTTGGCAATGCCTCTGGCATTCTGGCTTGCTTTTTGGGTGCTTATGCATCCTGACTGGCAGGCTGGTCTAAACTTCTTCTGCCATTTCCATGACAAAAACGATTGCAGAAGCTGAACTGTTGGATTGAAAAAGGTACCAGTCAGCGAATGACATATGAGGGCTGGGAAGCAGATGAGGCCACCATCACTGAGGGACCTACATCCATTTCCAGTTCTAAATGTTGTACCAACTCGACACTCATGAATTTCCCCGCAGCACCGGTATCCACCAGGGCTTTGAAGGAGGCATGATGCGAGCTGACACTGATCTTCATAGGCAATAGGAAATAAGAGAAGTTTTGTTTACTGAAAGATTTGACTGACTCATTTGCTACTGAAGAAATAAATGGAATATTGGGGGTAAGGTCGGGGTCCTTTGCCAGAGCAAAAATTGGAAGTACAAGGGCGAGGGAAAAAACTTTCTCCATCTGGGCTTGAACAGATTCATTAATAAGTAACTCTGTACCCACCAACTTGGACTCAGGGGTTACGGCAAGATTTTTACACAAGCTTACCGCTAATTTGGAGATAGGCGCATCATCTGCGTCTACTTTGGGTAACCTAATCAGGAAATTCAGCTTCTGATAATGGGTAACATGGCGGGGTAAGGCGTTGATGGTGGTTGCGGTGGCACATATTTGATCTACTGATCCATGGACGGTGGACCAGACCTTGTGATGCGCGGAACCTGCATACAAGCCTGATCTAAAGACTGCCTGAAGCATATCAATAGATAGCCTGACGTGGGGGACAGTTCATGAAAGGTAGAAATCAAAGAAACCAAGCTAGAGGCTTTGGCCAGGGCATAGATCAGTCTGAATAAGTGGTCTGATTGGGACACAGCGGGTTTCAGGGCGGCCGACGTGACATCCATCAGTGGAATGGAGTCGCCTGCTTGTGAGGAAGAGTGCAAAAGACCTCTCACCCAACGGCGGGCATCCCCATCCACAGCGTCTAACGACGCGAGCCCTTGTTGAGCATGAGATAACGCGGAAGCATACTAAGCGCAATTTCCGTATGCATTTGCACTTCAGCGAGCGCGTCAAAAACTTGATTATCAATCTCCAAGGAGGGGACACTCAAACTTCCCTCCAGGCTAGTGGAAGGGTGAGGAGGCGCAATCCGTGCAGCTTGGGTGGATTGAAGAAGATTTCCCAAGGTAGAGCGGATACTTCTCCCAAAAATTGGAAAGTGACCAAACAAACAACAAACAGCAAACTACTGATTGCACATTCATTTGGTAAAGGGTAACCACTGCAGCGCCCAGTTTGAAGAACAAGGTGGAAGTGGCTGGAAATAATTTTTGGTCAATTATGTAATGGAAACGTTAGAAGAAGTTTATACTGGCCTGCCAGTTGGGATGCATAAGCACCCAAAAAGCAAGCCAGAATGCCAGAGGCATTGCTGACTGAATGACTTGATATGGATCCAGGCATTGGGAAATGACAAATTGTTGGTGTAACACAACAGTGAGTATGATCCCGATGACGAAGCACAATGAGCTACTCCTGACCTAGGGGGCCTTGCTGCAGAGGGTAAGATCACAGAGATAGTTTCGTTAAGTTCATCAGCATATAGGTCTATTTCAACCGGGGAGGCAAGGAGGCGGATTCTCTCTTACAATTGGTGGACATAAGGCCACAAAATTTCCTGAGTATTGTTGCTGGAAGTTCAAGATAACGGGGTTGTATAGCCAAAAATATCATACTTGCTGAATACAATCGATGACAGAGGGGGCCATAGTGACCATATTTACAGGTAGAGCCCATCCAGTATATGGACTGACAGGCCACCAGGGAAACGCCATCAGGGATGCAGTCAGAAGGAGTAATATAATAGAAAAATTGTTTGGTTTTTTGGCAAACATTTTATTGAAGAAAAAAGGAAGAAAAATAGACCAACAATTTTCTCAGTGCTATGCAACTGATTAAATAGTGGTTGATTGGGGTAGTGATAAGCTGGGATTGGGACCCTCAATTTCGACCTAACTTGCAAATTATTCAGGAATGGGCGGGTTTGTTCCTTGAGAACTGACATCACAAAATTTGGTGGTGGGCCAAGTCACTGTCAGTTTGACCTCAATTGTCTGAACTGAGGCTCAGCTACATTTCTGATGGTTGGCATGGCATCTAGCCCGACGAGCAATAGGAATCCCCCAAGGCAACCCCACATAGGGGCGGGTCCATCTGGTTGGGATTGGGTTCGTGACGCCCAATCCCGCCCGCGCTCAGTCGCTGGGCCATTTGTTCAGACAGTGGCATCACATCAGCCACAATGCCCAAATTGTCAACCGGGGACTTTGAACCCTTGTCAATGGCGTCTGATGCTATAGCCTGGACGTCGAGGATGATCCCCAATGACTTTGGTAGGAAGGTGATTTGTTTGATTGACATATTAATTGAATTGGAACCGTCAGGTGTTCCAGCCAATGACTCAGTCTTCATGCCTTTTCAGCCATTTGAGATCTGAGCGTTGGCCAGATTGCCACTTGAATTTGATCTGACTGATTTCAATTTGACAATCTCAGTGCAAATTTCGCTAATTCCCCATACCAGTTCTGCCAAGGTGAGTGTGGGTGCTGGGGGTGGGATCCAAAGTGGAAAAGCTGTTACCCACCACTAGTCTACTATGTGAGCGAGATTGCCCTGAGTAACAAGAGGTACCACCATCCTCTTCAGTATCTTTTTACTTGGGAATGGGAAGATGGATAGATCAACAGCCAGGGGACATTCCTCAGGACTTACATTCCCTTAATTGTAAGCAGGTTGTTACCTGTTGGTGTGGTGAGGCATTCCCCACCACCTCTCTGAAAATGAGAGGGTTAAGGACTCTCTCTTGACATTACCTATAAAAGTTAAAATTTTGGAATTCATCATATAACTTAAGTTTAAAATTTATACTCTATAAAGAAAATTCCTATTACTAAGATAAATTCTTATATATAAAATCAGTTTTAATTTATTTTCCTTTGTGGATTTCTATTGTGTGTTAAAATTAATGCAGGGATAAGATTTCAGGTGCACAGTGCAAGTATCTCTGGTGTCACTACTAGACTGGATGGGCAGCTGCACCTCTTTTGAACAAAGAAAGGAAATAACTCCTGAGCAAGGCTGCTGAAAGTAGTGGACTTGGGGTATACCCTCAATGAGCAATGGGTGGCCACCACTTCCTCTAGAATACAATAGTCTCAAACCCACGCCATCAGGCTCCCTAACTCCCCCATTATCATGGAATCTGCCAAATTATACATCACATATTTAGGGACATATGCTGATAAGCGAGCTCCCTTTGTAACGGACTGCGAACCCCCAGTTATGACTGCCATATAAGTTTAAATATTTTTTTGGTGCACCAACAAGCAACCAAAGAGGCTTAACTGAGTAGAGAGAGGTTTGGGGCACTGACAGCGCCAAACATACACCTACTACTAGCTGGCTATGTAAGTCCTCTATGTGGTTGGTCTGACCCAACCAAGCGAAAACTTCCTCAAAACAAAAACACCTAAAAAGACCACAGGTATGCGAGGTATGCAAACCCAAAAACATCCTTTATTTTTATTCAGGAACATAAAAAATGAAGTTGTCCACTGACCAGAGCTCATCTGGGGAGCAAATGCGACAATGCTCCCCAGGAAGGGAATGCTAGGGTAAGAATTCTGAAGTAAACTTCAGAATGGGCAGGCGCGCCTTATAAAAGCAGTGCTTCAGGGGCCTCACCCAAGCTATTGATTAGGCTCACACAAGCCTAATCTACAACTCAAGTGAGGCACAACCCAGTGCCCAAAATGACCAAACCAAAATTTTTAAAACGATTCAACTCAAATTCAGAAAATCTGAATCTGAGTCAAAATGTATGATTGAGATGAATATCGATTGTTACATTACCCCCCACTAGAGGAGGGCCCCTCCCCAAAGAGGAGCCCCACAGCAAAAGGCTGCCAATATGAGGGCTTCCTGGGAAAGTTGCCTTGAGCCCCAGGAAAATTAGCCCAGATGCACTCTAGGCCCCATGAGTAAAACACAATGAAGAGCAAATTGGAAGTGGGCTGCTGGAATCAGCTCACCCAGCAGGAATATGCACGCCCAGCACATGGCTGTGTTGTTCCCTCTCTCAGGCTCTCATTGGCGATGGTCTTCCCATCCTGACCAGGAAGGCACTTTCACCACCAAAAGCATGAGAGAGGTGCATGGTGAAGATTGGCTGGATGTTTGACCCCTTTCCAGGTGGACCATCCTTGGGTGAGGGAGCCCTGCTGGGACAGGTCCCCTCGGTGCCACCAAAACCCTGGTGATAAGGAGCCCCCACCAGGAAATTAACCAACGGTCTTTTTAGTCCAGGGTTGGCCATCAGTCACTGGCTCCCACTGGTGCTGGTTACTTGACAACTGGGACCAAGTGACCACTGAGGCTGGCCAAGCTGGGGATTGGGGCGTGCACCACACATTGACTTCATGATTATGTAACAGACCAGAAAAACTCCAGTTCTGAACACCATAGAATTTATACTTTGTTTGGTGCAATGACAAGCAACCAAATCAGCCTAACCAAATAGGGAGAGATTTGGAGCACTGACAGTGCCAAACATTCACCTAATACTAGCTGGCTATGTAAGTCCTCTATGTGGTTGGTCTGACCCAACCACGTGAAAGCTTCCTTGAAATTAAAACACCCAAAAAAGACCACAGGTATGTGAGGTATGCAAGCCCTGAAACATCCTTTATTTTCATTCATAAACTTAAAGACAAAGGTGTCCGCTGACCAGAGATCATCTGGGAGCAACCAACAATGCTCCCCAGGAAGGGACATGCTAGGGTAAGAATTCTGAAGTGAACTTTGGAATGGGCAGGAACGCCTTATAAAGGCAGCACTTTGGGGGCCTCACCCAAGTTATTGATTAGGCTCGCACAAGCCTAATCTACAACTCAAGTGAGGCACAACCCAGTGCCCTTTTGACAAAACCAAAAATATTTTTAAAACGATCTAACACAAATTTGAATAATCCAAATATGAGTCAAAATTTACAATTGAGACAAATCTCAATTGGTAGAACTATCCACCAGTTTCAATAAAATTTTAAATGGGGCAAAATTGCTGTACCTAATTGAGGGGAAAGTCCTAGAGAACACATCATAAATCCCTTGGATGCAACAATACAACAATCTCTAGTGGGTGAAACAATGAGTGCAAAAACCCTTACATTCAAAAAGTTATAAATCATTCTTAAGTCAAAACATTGGATGATCTAATACCATATCCAATTCCAGAGGTCCTGGCAAACTGTCATAAAGCGTGTTGATAAGAATGATAAGATCAGCCTGGAACTCCGGGTGATTTAGAACTTAAAACCCAAACCAGAATGCTGCAGGCCTAGCCATCCAAAATGACATAATAAAAATGAAAAACTGGCCACAAAGATTAGGCAGGGGGTACTTAGACCAGGGATCATCACACCTTTTTATTTTAAGTCTAGACTTAATACCAAATACGGGATTTTTGTAAATTTTTATATTAAACTTAATGAGAGGAAAATTAAGAAAATGGAGTGACAGCAGTACCCATTGAGGTGCAATGTTTAAAACTCACCGAGGAAAATTGTAACTCATATTCAACTGCCACCAGGAATAAACTTGAAACTTTATTGCGAATTGGCCCACCAGACCTATTTTGCAACTGACTTAACCCATACTGACCAGCTGAATTTATTTTGATCTTGTTGCTTGAATTTAATTATTCATTTTGTGCATGCATTTTGCAATGTCAGCAACATTTTTGGTAGCTGGCAGGTAGCGCCCAGGGCCAGGCCACATAAGGCAGAGCTCAGTTGGTGAGGAAGTGGTTGACCACTCCAATACCTGTCAGGGATGGGGAATAATTTAATGTAATGGTGGGATCTTGGTGGGTTTGGGATAATCTGCTCAATTTCATCTCTGGAGCTTAGTTGATCTATTGAGTGAAAAACAGCCTCTTCAGCTAAACCTTAAGCCTTCACCTCCTAGAAAACCCTCTCTAAATATTTTCCATCAGCTCAGTGGAGGAGAAAGCTGAGAGGGGGACTGTAACCCTTAGGGGATACACCATGATTGTCAGGATTGGGATCCTGAACAATTTCTCAATTCTTTTGAACTGAGTGTCAATTGTCCTAATTTTTTAGTTATTCAAATTTGATTAATTCGATTTTGATTAATTTTTTACATTACATTATTCAATTCAATTGGATTCAAATTGGAACATTTATTTGATTCTATCTAATTAAAGTTTGATTAATTATTATCATCATCTGTTTTTAGGAATTTTCTTAAATCATAGTTGCATTGAGGGTCTTCCTATGCACGTTTGGGGTCATATGTACTCTAAAACTGAATTGCATTGTGCAGTACCCTAAAAACATCAATTTATTGCCTTAAATCCCTTTACAATTGAGGTAATCTACCCTCAATGCAACATTTTGTTGTCTTACATCCCTAATAATTTGAGGTAATATACCCTCAATAATTATAGTATAAATAAACCAGGCTAGCTAAGAGTAATCTTACGCTAGCATAAAGATTTTATATCACAAATTGATCTTGACTATCTTTTATATTAGTTATAATTATTTGGAAACTTATATTTTTATTGCAGTTCTTCCTATCCAGAAGGATGGTAAATATTGTGATGCCAAGTGACCAGGCCCATTTGCCACCTCCAAATCAGAATCCATTAATGAATTTTTTATTGAATAACTTGCCAAAGGGAGAACCTTTCACCAAGCCATCAAACATTACACCTATCATGTACCACTATGCACCTTTTCCTTCTAGGGTATATAGTGGTTTACATAATTCTCAATCGTATCAGAAATCATTTAGGACGCTACTCTCTTCTTGCTCACCTTTCACAAGTTCTCATGGTGGGAGTACCAGTGACCACAAACCTAACCGGATTTAATTTCAAGGCTTTTATAATCCATATCATAATGAAAGTCCCCTCCAGGATGGTGCCTTACAGTAACCCACCTCTCATCCACTACATGTGCCAAGTCACCCTGGAAGATGAGAGGCACTGGTGCCATCTTCCTCCCTTTTTTACTAGAACAGGAATTGATCTTAATTCAGGAAGAGGAATTCCTGCCCAAGGATTACATTACCCTTCCCTTTAGGAAGGGGTGAAGCACCATAACTGGGGAACTGAGCCATCGTAATGTCCTTGTAGGCCTTGGGGAGTTTGATGGCCATGATTGCAGCATTTTAGGAGGAGGGTGAGGTGGCTTCCAGGTGCACCACATGGAATGCTTCCACTAACTTGTGACAGTTAATGCAATTGCGAGCACTGACACAGCTATCTTGTAGGATGGGAAGCCCTTCTAAGCCACCAAGTAATGAACTGAGTGGCAGGACTAGCACAATGCCAAAATCACTTTCACCTCAGATTTGCTGACTCCCCCAAAACGCTGGTTTGGGGCTGGTGGTTGGGACTCTGGAAAAGGGGATAACTGGGAGACGTGGAAAACTGGATGCTGTTTCCAGTGGGGAGGGAGTTCCAGGAATAACAAACTATACCCAGTCTTCATAACCTCATAGGGTCTTGACCGCTTACTTGCAAACTTTCACAAGGGGGCCTAGACGCGCAGGTGGCGGGTGTCAAGCATTACCTGTGATCCCACCCTAAAATTGGGGGTGGGCAGGCGCTTTAAGTTGATGGATTGCTTATAGTTGGCGATCACTTTGGTAAAGTGCTTACATACCAAGGACTGAGTGGCCAGGATTTTTGAGCATGCACCGCTGCTTCAGGAACCTCAGGATAAAGACAGGGTTCAAGAGAAAAGGAAAGGTTGTACCACAACATCGCTTCATATGGTGAAAACACCATGGAGGCGTGTAAGGCATTATTGTAAGTGAAAGGAGCCAATGGAAGATCATCCACCCAGGTGTCCTGTGCAGCAGTGGCATAGCACCAGAGATACTTCTCCAAGAATGATTAACTACCTCATTCTGGCTGTCAAATTGAGGATGATATGCTGTGGACCAGCATGGTTGAATATTCAGGATAGTCAGAAGGGCCATCCAAAAGCGTGCCAGAAACTGCGGACCCCTTTTCAGAAAATTAGAAGTCCAATGATATAATAAGAGTTGTTTGGTTGATAAAAAAACAAAATAAGCCAAAAGACCCTGGCTGGTTAAAGTGGAACCTATTGAATCAGGCCAATTCAAAATCATCTAATTCTCAGCCAAATTGTACTACTCATATAAATTTATAATTTTGTGCCAAAACCGCGGCCAAATACAGAAAGTTGTGCTGAGGCTCATCCATGGCCCCTCAATAATTCAGCTCAAACGCTTTGGCAGAGACCACCCCCTTCTATAGGGATGGATGGGGTCCTGCAAGGTGAAGATATTTTATCACCCAATGATTGGGTGACAATAAAACCTTGCCAAAAAGACTAGTCCTAACCTAGTATCAACCCTCCTTCAGTCATTCCATAGAAGCCAAGTAAAATATAAAAGCTCTGATAGGTCAAACCCCATATTCTCTAATTCAGACATTACTAAGAAATCCGAAATTTAAATTTGGACATTTTAAATACTATTATCAACTTATTAAGAGGGTACACTTTTTTACCCCTTGCAAACACTAATTTAATTTAATTTAATTTTATTTTATTCAAGGTGGGCCGTCCTGGGGATGATACCGCACCAATTAGGGAAGTGAAGAAAATGGGAAAGGAGGATAAAACCTGGAAAACCTCCATGCACGGCGTATGATAGGCCATGAACTCCATGGACCGCCTTTGCTATTTGCTATCTCGGTTTGGGGCATTGGCGCGCAAAACCAACACAGTCAAAATCGTCCCCTACCCAAAGTCCATTACCAAGATCGAACTTGGGAGGCAGTGGTAGAGGGTCTATACTCTACCACTGGGGTATCCTCCCTTCCCTTGCAAACACTAATAAAAATTATAAAAACCCTACTTTTTAGTAATCACTTTTAAATATTTTATTATAACTAGTGGTGGAAAAACCCTCTTTACCTAAATTTTCAAAAGAGATTAAATTCCTCCTGCAAAATTGTTGAAATTTGGGACAAAATTAGCACTAGCAAGCTGCACCCATACCAAATACAAATGGTTCTCACTACAGGGGTATTACACCACATAAACCCCTTAAAAAAGAGGTGTTGGGCGATTAACCTTTCTGGCCTCTCCGTTTCTTTTGAACCAAGGATAGCTGCACTGGAACAGCAATAGCCAGACCACTTTCTTGACTTAAACGAGTTGAACAGCTATCTCCTTAAGCCATCTCCAAACCTCCTTTCAAGACAAGCTTACCCCTGGTGAGGGTAGCATTGCCTGGCTTCTTTTCATGTATGTGTTGGCAATGGAAGGCATATATGACCATCATAAATTAAGTATATCCTTCCCTGTTAAAGTTGAACGTCCCTAGAGATAATGGTTCCATACATGGACACCCTTAATACTTGGGCAGAGATTAAAGATATGCGTATGAACGAGTTAAGATCTCCAAAGAGTTTAAAGAGAAGGAAATAGGACTTTATGCACTTTAGCCTGAAAAATGGTGAATCAGATGTTTCATTAGTTGATTGATTCTACAATGAAGCTCATCCCTTGATACTGCAAAAAGCTGCCTCTTGATGACGCCATTACTGCCATTTTATGTGGTTGACTTCTTGTCCTTCCCTATTGGGGAATTTTATCTCAATCAAAAGGTATTTCAGGAGCTTACAGGATATAAAGGAGGCTTTATTGGAGGTTAAAGACCTTTATGAAGTTGAGACCCCCCAAGGAGTGGGGTTGAAACCGCAAGCCTTAGTCATTGAGGATATCCCCCTATAGCCTGTCAGAAGGAGTTCACGCCAACTCTACTGACCCCTCCGGTGTTGGCTACCCTTCAAAAGCCAGTTCCCGTGAGGCGTCCCAAACTAGACGACTCTTCTCCATTAAAGGTTGGCCAGAGGGAACCTGGGGAGACAAGATCAGGATCTCACTCTTCAGCTGCACCTCAAGTCAGCCCTGTGAAACAAGTTGAGTTCTCATCCCACCCCACACTCTCTCCTAAGGGATCCATCACCATGGTTCCACTCTCAAGTCACCCAGAGTCATTCTCCATAACAACTACGACCTCACCTCTGCCCTTGCATCATAAGAATTTCTCGCCTCAAGTAGAACCAAAAGTTTGTGCAGCTACAATGCTCCCTTTAAAAGCCAAAAGGGAAGATGAGCGCCAAAAGGCCCTCCCTTATGAGGAGAACAAGCGGGTTACTCAGCCCCATCTTAGCAACTCGTTTAGGTGCATTGACAATCCCTCTTATGACGATTCTGAAGGGGGTGGTGAAGACACAGGCTATTATGTATTAGGAGCCCCAATGGAAGTGCAGATTCCGGATAAGTTGAGGCCTGAAAGAATAGATATAGCTATGATACCATGATGAACCTATCTCCAACAGTTGTTGAGGTTTTCAGAGGTGATCTATGCCTCCAGGGATGCTGACCAGCTTATTGGTCAGTTATCCGATCTGAAAAACAGGTTCATACCCTTCTATTTAAAAAATAACCCGCATTCGGTCAACGTCTTGCTTTCACTCTACATTTGAAAGAAATTTCTCCCTCCCCATATTTTTGGATGCACAATAACTATGGTAGAGTTTGTCATCAATAAGGTACACAGTCTAGACATCCTTGATACGGGTGCTTTAGTGAACGTGGTTTCTTCAAGTTACATCATTAAAATTAAATTGGCGCCTGACCTGGACTATTCACAAAACTTTGGAACTGCAGGGCCTAACAATAATTGAGCTATTGAAGCCTACTCTTCTCTACCCATATGAAATTCAGAAACTCCTACTGTTTTCCCCCGCTGTGGCATTAAACAATTTTGCATATGACCTACTCATTGGCACTCAATTCATGATTGAGTATGACGGAATCATTGATATAAAAAGGGATTTCTCTATTCTAAATTACAAAGTTCCCCTAATTTCTACAAACGATGAGCCTAAGAAATAAGAATATACCAGCGTAGTTGAGTACCTTTCATCAGCTATCACCCTAAATATTTCTTGTTGGGCAGAAACACAAAAAATATGCCTGACTCCATGCATGCTTAAGAGGGCATTCCATTGTATGCGTCAGTGGAGGCTTTAGTCAAAGCGGGTGAACAAAAAGTGATAGACAACAATATTACTATGCAAATCCCCCAAAACTGCCTTCTGAACTTATCAAACATTGATGAAATAAGTTCTTTGGAACCTCGGGTTTTGCCAGGTATCCTAAATTCTGCCTACCAGTGGCCTATTAACCTTCTGCTGGGGAGTCTCACTAACAAGGACATTGTTGTAAAGAAGCATCAAGAGATTAGAAAATCTTAGTGATTCCAATTGAGGACATCCAACAAGTCCATTATATTGGGTCTATGCTTAATATGGGATAAATACTGACTAAATGATATGCGCTTTACCCAACGTTCAATTTTTAATGATCTAACTCCCGCTGAGCTTAATAAAGTTCATTTTTAATGGAGACTTATAGTGACATTTTTTTTAAATTTGATACTGACTATGGGCATATAAAAGGCTGGAGACAAACCATTGATTTTGGTGATGCCAAACTCATTTGATCCAAGCCTTATTGTAAATCAAAATTTGAGGAGCTCCAGATGAGGACTGAGCTTAAACAGTTACTGGACGCAGGGCTACTGGTGCCTTCTCAAATTCCTTGGTCATCTCCGCTATTGGTCATAAAAAGAAGAATGGTGGGGATTGAGTAGTTATGGACTACCACAAGCTGAATAACCTCACTAAGAAGGACAGCTAAACAATCCCACGAAATGATGACGCTCTGGACCAAATCTCTGTGTCCAAGTTCTTTTCCGCCATGAACTTGGCTAGGGGATACTGGCAGATGGACCTTTCTCCACAAGACAAGGAAAAGTGTGCGCATATCTGCTGTGAGGGTATCTTCCAACCTAACCAACTACCACAAAGGTTGTGCAATGCGCCCGCAACTTTCCAGTGAGCCATGGACCACATCTTGCAGGATCTGAAGCTTAGTTGCGTAATTGTCTATCTTGACAATATCCCATTTTCTCTCAAATGTTCAATGAGCATCTTTCACACTTAAAGGAAGTTTTCCAACGCCTGCGGGCTTCTCACATCATGCTGTTGCCCTCCAAATGTATATATTTAAATAAGAAGTTGAATTTTCTGGGCCACGCCATCTCACAAATGAGATCAAGCCTCTTCATGATGAGGTTGAGGTGATATCTAAAATGGAAACCCAAAACTCTCTGTGATATTCAGGTGTTCTTGAGTATGATGGGCTATAACCATTGATTCATCCCCAAATTAGCTCAGCTCATTGATCCCCTCGTACGCCTTTTAGCTAAGAACACCCATTCCATCAGGGAGTGAAACAACTGGCTGCTTTTGAAACTCTAAAAAAGCTGCTACAGCAACGGCCAATCCTACGCCGCCCTGGCTATAGTAAACCTTCATGATGTTTGCTGATGACTCTGACTGTGAGGTTGGAGCTATCTTGGCTCAATTGAATGAGCATGGGATTGATCATACAGTTGCATACTTCAGCAAGATGCTTTTTAAGGCAGAACGCAACTATAGCATCACTGAGAAGGAGTGCCTTGCTTTCTTGCTAGCTGTTAAATATTGCTGCCCTTTTTTTATATGGGACCTCGATTTAAAATGATCACTGACCACGCCTTACTAAAGTAGTTACATAATATGAAAGTATCCCACTGGGCGGTTGGCATGCTGGGCTTTAGCTCCAGCACTATGATATGACCATTGAGCACCAAGCTGGGACGAGCCACATAAATGTTGATGGGTTGACTCAGATGCGCATCCTTCACTTAGATAATTTCAAAATGGAGAGGCTACATGCCCTCCTAATGACCCCTGACGCTTGAGAGGATGAGGATGGCCAGTCTAGAGTTGATAGCTCGACACTCCCATAACATTAAGGTGGATAATGGGAATCTATAAAAGAAAGTAGGGGTGAACCGGTTACCCTACTTCTGGCCATCTGAGCGATTACCTGTCATTATGGAGTCTCATGCCATCCTAGGGCATAGTGGAGTGCGGAATACCTATGAGTGGGTAAAAAAACGCTACTACTTGGAGGGAATCATGGAGACCATCATTGAAGTATTGGATGCCTGTCTGACATGTAAAAAGAAATACAGCTTCAAGAACAAGTATTGATATCGATCTATCACCCCTCAACAGCTTTTCCACACAATAAGTCTTGATGTGGTTGGCCCTCTACCCCAAACTATGGGCATAAATCGATATACCTTGGTAGTAATTGATCACTTTACCAAATATATAGATCCTGTGGCTCTTACAGCTCAGACGGCAAAAGTCACTGCCACTTTCCTCCATCAGTATATCTTTTCTAGACATGGTGTCCCCAAGTTTTGCTCTTTGATAGTGGTTAAAACTACACCTCTCAAGAGTTGAAAATCCTCGCTACCTCCATGGCATACAATAGCACCTTTCTGCCCCCTACAACCCCTTGACCAATGGTACTGTGGAAAGAGTAAATGTGACCCTAGTCTCCATATACGGAAAATACCACTTCAGACCCCTTTACTGGGGTCTGTACTTACTAAGTTCTCTCATGGACTACTATATTTAGTTATCATAGAATCCTCAAATGTCTCCTTTCCGTGTATTGTAGAGACAAGAACCTGGAATGCTGGCCTTATTAGCCAAAGATCTTTTTACTGATAGGACTGACCCTGAGCAAGCCATTAAGAAGTTGATTTAGCACATCATTCATCTATAATCAGAGGCTATGTTTAATTTGGCCAAAACGGTCACAGAAGAGGGTTAAGCCGCTAATGAGCTCTGGCCCCCTCTTCCTTCCTTCCAAGTATCCGACTTGGTGCTGTACTATCATAATCAGATTACTCCTAGAAGGGAGAAGCAAAGGTCTTTATAGGAGGGACCTTTTGTAGTCACATAAAAAGGAGGTGATGAGTATTCCATTAAATCTCTTGCTACTGGTTTGGAAATCAACCGAGTTCATGGACAGTACTTGTGACCTTATTCTCACCCTAACAATCTTGATGGGGGTGATTTCGGACAATTACAAGTCTGATATTGTAATAAGTTTGGTTTAGTTGATAAAAAAAACAAAATAAGCCAAAAGACCCTGGCTGGTTAAAGTGGAACATATTGAATCAGGCCAATTCAAAATCATCTAATTCTCAGCCAAATTGTACTACTCATATAAATTATAATTTTGTGCCAAAACCGCGGCCAAATACAGAAAGTTGTGCTGAGGCTCATCCATGGCCCCTCAATAATTCAGCTCAAACGCTTAGGCAGAGACCACCCCCTTTTATAGGGATGGATGGGGTCCTGCAAGGTGAAGATATTTTATCACCCATTGATTGGGTGGCAATAAAACCTTGCCAAAAAGACAATTCTTAACCTAGTATCAACCCTCCTTCAGTCGTTCCATAGAAGCCAAGTAAAATATAAAAGCTCTGATAGGTCAAACCCCATATTCTCTAATTCAGACATTACTAAGAAATCCGAAAATTAAATCTGGACATTTTAAATACTATTATCAACTTATTAAGAGGGTACACTTTATTACCCCTTGCAAACACTAATAAAAATTATAAAAACCCTACTTTTTAGTAATCACTTTTATATATTTTATTATAACTAGTGGTGGTAAAACCCCTTTTATTTATTTTGGCAGTAGAGATTAAATCTCTCCTGCAAAATTGTTGAAATCTGGAACAAAATTAGCACCAGTGAGCCTACACCCAGACCCAATTCCAATACCTCTATTGCTCACGATCTCCTGGGGTAACCCAAACATAGAAGACACGCCAGATGAAAGATGATCAGTATTCTCAGAGGTAATAGAAGTTGAGCAGGAGATATAAAGAGCGAATTTGGTGAACTGGTTTACAATAACCATTATCACTTTGTGACCATTCAAAGTAGGGAGTTCACCTATCAAGTTGACGGACACCAATGTTAATGGACCCTTGGCCTGTTTCAGCGGGTGGAGAATGCAGTTCCACCCAGAGTGGTCTGGTTTTGCACATGCGCAGGTAATGCAACTCACTATCCATGTTGGGATGCCTTTTGAGATTCCAGGCCAACTTTACATACTCTTCACCAAGTCCAGGCACTTTTTTACTCCAGGGTGACCAAGCAGATGGGGGATCATGGTGTACTTAATAGTTTTGGTGTGAAGCTGAGGGGGCGCCAACAACTGAGACCAAAACACAATTTTTCCACACCCACCTAGTAATGAGAACACTTATGATTCAGGTCCATGAGCTGCATTTACAATGGCAAGCCTTCAGGGCAAGTCGTCTGGTAGGCCAAATCTCAAGTGAACAGGGAGGCAGTCAAACTCATATTTGCGATAAATAATTTTGATGGGGCAAAGGATAAAATTTGGGCCAATAAAATCATTGTGGTGAGCTCTTGCTCCTCCGCCTCTGTGGGACATAAGGCAGGGTTGCAGCTCAGGAAATTGGGAAAAACGTTCAGTGACCCCTTCAAAAATTTGTACCTAAAGTTAAAACTGCATAGGTCGCGGTATGTCTGGGCTTGACGGTGCACCAACTTATGCAGTTTGTGAAGATACATTAGGGGATTGATCTTCATTCACACTGTCACCCCATGCGTGGTGCCCTGCAGGAGGTACTGCTAATGGTTAGCATCCACCATACAGCCGCCAACTCCTTGTTGTAAATATCTCAGTTTTGCTCTGAGGATGTAGATTTGCAGAAAAATACGCTATCAGGTGCTCCGCTCCATCTTTTTCTTGCAACAAGACTGCTCCCCGCTGTAGCAGGTAAGAAAAATATGCGACAATAAAGGGTTGGTTGCATTGACGTGATTGAACACAGGCAATGACATGATACCTGTTAGATAGTGTCACGTGCTAGCTGGCATTATGGGGTCCAATGGAAGGGGATGTTCTTACTGGTGAGGGGGTGAAGCGTTGCGGCCAGCTGCAAGAAGGAGGGAGAGCATTTTTTCAAGAAAAATGATGGTGTTCAAGAAGCTCTGCAATTGCTTCTGGGTCATCAGGGTAGGCCACTGAGGATGGTTCTGAGCTTAAAGGGCAGAATAACATAACCATCTTTCAATATAGATCACTCAAGAATGTAACTTCATTGTTGAAGAATTAACACTTTGATGACTTCACAAATATTCCTGCCTTGTGCAGAGCGGCAAGCATGGTTTCAAGATCTATAGCTTGATGTTCAGGAGTTGAGGAGTGGATGAGGATGTCGTTGATATAAGCAACGGCGCACATGTTGTGCAGATCGCAAAGCACATTGTCAATCATCTGCTGGAATGTGGAGGGAACGTTCTTTAACCCAAAAGGCATTATGTGGAATTGGAATATACCTCACTTTGTCCAAATAGCGGTAAGCCATTTCTGATCTTTGGCTACCCAAATTTAGTTAAAGGCATTCACCATATTAAGTTTTAAAATACTCTTGACTTTTCAATTGTTTGGGAAACTGTTTGTTCCAACAGATTTGGGTAGGGGTCATGAACCATGATGTTGTTGAGATAACTATAATCCACGCAAGGGCACAGTCTGCTGTCAGCGTTTTTGTAAACACAATGGAGGAGGTGGTTGAGGATGTCTCCTTGAAAAGCCACCCCTTCACAAACATGTCGTCGATCCACATGTCCAAGGCCATATTTTCTTCCTCCATATGGGGTACAGTGGACAAGTAATGTAGAACACAGCCACCATTGTGCAGAACTTAAGGTCATACTTAAAGTGTTGCAGAATTTGAGTAGCTTCTACATATTGAAAATATCCTTATATGCTTCCAGGGATGGGGGAAACTGGGATGCAATCCTGCAGGTGTAGCAAGCATGAAAATGTCACCTCTAATCCACGCTTTATCCTAAGGTGTTGAAGAGCATGAGCTCCCCACTACCTTGAGCATCTCCAAAGAGTAACATGTTCAAGGCTAGTTTGACATTCACTTGTTGGCGTCTCCATTAACCCACACCAATGATAACTGGACATGCTAGTTCAGACATGGATGAGAAATAATCGCAGATTTAATGTTCCCCTAGAATGGGACTGAGCGACGCACCTTGTAGGATGACTGTACGGCAGAAGATGCAGCCACCACGTCCAGACCTACATCCAAATACAATTCCAACTGGTGCACCAACTCCAAACTCATGAAATTTCATGCTGCCCCATGTCCAACAGGGCCTTGAATACCACCTGATGAGTGCCCAGATGGATTTCCACTTGTAGCAGAAAATTGGCGTGGTCCTTCTTGTAGGTGATCATTTTTTGGTGCCGCAGAGCTGACAGAGGTAACTAATGGGAGGAGAGGGAAATCTGTGCTGGACCATTATGACCAACTCCAGAGTTGTTAGCGGACAAAACCAAACACAAGTTCAAATCCGGAACTTCCTGACCTACTGGTACCATGGCTGAGCTGTACTCGGCCAACTGAGAAGGGGTTCAATGCATGTATGGAATAAACCTACATGTCACCTGTTGGGATTTTTGCCCATATTCCCAGCCTGCTAGATTACCTGGTGTTACTAGGGAAAATTCCCTAAGGCGAAGTGAATCAGAAAGTGGTTGGCCCAAGTTTTGGAGGAACTACGTGTGGGGGATTTTGGGATATTCACCTGGTCGTATCTGTCAGGGATCGATCTGGATGAATACCTAAGATTTCATTGGGTGGAGTGGCCAACAAAATAGGGGCATCTGATAGTGATTAACTATCAGGTGTACTGATTGGGATCAGTCAGGTTTCATCACTGAATGATTAGAAATGAATAGTGAGTTGTGAGGCGAGTGATGCCACCTGCAACTAGCGAATCAATTGGTTGGTGAGTGACCTGCCATAATAAGTAAAAAGTCCCATTATCTAAGCAGGTTGCTAGCCAATTATGGTTGGTTCGCTTGGTTCGAGAGGAAAATGTTGGGGACACGTTTTCTGACTCTTTCTGTTTGAGGTCTCAAGGATGTTCAACGACAGAATCCTAGTCAGGATGGGGAAGACCATTGCTGCTGAGATGAGGAAGGGTGATTCAATGCCAACAACTGCCATTTCATCGAAGAGGTGTCAACTGAGGGTTAGATGGCCGAATCCCCTACTATATAATTCCCTAGGATTTACTATAATAAAAAATATTAAAAACCATCATTTATATTAATAGTATTTTTTCAATTTGGTGTATATTTAGACCATCAGCTTTTATTGTGATGTTCCATCTCAAGGATATTATTGCAAAAGGCAATAATTGAAAGACTCTCAGAGAGAAGAGTAGAGATTTAAGCGAGGATCTAGAGATGAAGGGAACCACAATCAGGGATAGCTGCCAACTGTGTGTTAAGCTGAAAGAGACTGTCATCAGGAGATCTTGACAAAGATCAGGTGGACAGTAATATAGGGGAACGAATCCCTATGAGTATGACTTATTAAGTATACAATTGGAAGTACTGGCCGAAGCATTAGGCCTAATAATAGTTCAACTCAACTATGGATAATAGTCTCCATACTATTTTGGATAATACATTCTATACAACGCGAAGTGCATGAGGAAATCAAGCCTGTGCAGTAAAAAGATTACTAGGGTTGTAAACTGATAATAACCCAAACTAGTAAATTTTTACATCACCCCACCCAACTGGCAAGATGGAGAGGGTCAGAGTTAAAGGTCGCTCCATTATGTCATAGAGCATGCTGATAAGAATGATAAGATCTACATGGAAGTCCAAGAGTGTTACCACCCAAAACCCAAACTATAATGCCGCAGGCACAGCCATTCAAAATGATGTGTTAAAAATGATAAAACTGGCCACAAATTCCAGCCAGGGGGTACTTAGACCAGGGATGATCACAACTTTTATTGTAGCTCAACACTTAAGACCAAAATTTGGGGTTTTTTAGATCGTTATTTTAACTTAAGGAGAGGAAATTAAGAAAATGGAGCAACATCAGTACCTGTTGAGGACCACTCCCTAAAACTCTCCAGAGAAAATTGTAACTCATATGCAAATGCCATCAGGAATAAACTTAAAACAATTTGGCAAATTGACCCACCAGACCTATTTTGCAACTGATTTGGATCCATCCTGATCAGATGAATTCATTTTGAACTTGTTGCTTAAATTTAATGTTTCTTTGTGCGCATGCATTTTGCAATGTCAGCAACATTTTAGGCAGCTATCAGGTAGCGCCCAGGGCAAGGCCACATAAGGCCGAGCCCATTTGGTGGGGAAGTGGTTAACCACTCTCATACCTGTCTAGGATGTAAGCAGTTTTAATGCAATGGTGGGATCTCAGTGGATTTGGGGTGATTTGCTTAAATTTCATATCTGGAGCTTGCTACTCTATGGAGTGCAAAACAGCCTCTTTAGCTAAACCTTGGGCTTTCATCACCTCCTGGAAAACCCTCTGAATATTTTCCACCAAAGCAGTGGAGAATAAAACTGAGAGGGGACTGTAACCCTTAGGGGGTACGCCGTGACCCACCTCTCATCCACCACATGGGCCAAATTGCCTCAGGAGATGATCTGTACTGGTACTGAATTCCACCCCTTTTTTAAATGAAACTGGAATTTGATCCCAATCCAGGCAGAAGGGTTCCTACCCAAGACTTATACAAACAATGAACAACTTGCAAAAACACTGGACAACTTCTGATACCCTTATGAATATTTTTCAGCTGCTCAGTTGTTATACTAGTACATGAGCCCCTTCCCAATGTTTACACTATAAAAAACCCAGCTCTCTGCCTACAGTAGAGTGCTGGTTATTTTGTACTTTCTTTAGTAAACAATAAATCTCTGACAGATGATTCATACCAATTATAAATTTTATTTAGTTTAAAAATCCTGTCTCCCCCAAAGGTGACATTATAACCAATAAAAGTTACCCACTCCTGTTCTCTGTGATAGCAGTTGCTGTATCCTTGTTGATTTTGGTGCTGGCTGCACTCAATTTGGGAACTAAGAGGCCCACCCTGGGGAACTGTCCTATCAGCCTTCTACCCAAGGATATGTGGGGGCAATCCGCACCTGAGCTTTGAGCTGATTGAATCAAAATGAACTAATGGGCTCAAGCCCCAATCAAAAAGAATACCACAATAGAGCATGGTCATAACAATGTTTCTGGTAGATTCAAAAAATGGGATTCGTTGACCCCCTCACTATCATGTACATGCACAGATCAAATCTGACGCCAAATCTAAACAGAACAATTGCTATGAGATTTCCCATCAGATCCAGTTAGTTCTCCCACAGCTAAGGAGATATGGGTGAAACTATTACCAATTCTTAGACTGATTTTCCGAACTAAACTAATTTTTGTAAATCAATGTTTCTCACACCTTAACCTAGGATCTTATTCTCACATCCCCATAATGTGATGCTATGTGGGCTTTGGATGCTATCATGGGTATTTTAATCCCTTGGTGGAAGCCAAGTCTTTCCTTGGAACGCCATATCTCTGACATATTACTCCAGTCAAATAATATAGCAGTGATGTCAATGGCCAGAGACCTATTGAACCTCACCCAATTGACAGCAGAAAGGAGTCTATACTGCTTCATGCATGCTCTACTGAGTGTTGATCATGAATTATACTCTTAAGGCCATTATAAAAGTGCTCCTAGCCTGGGAAGCACAATCAACCTACCCCCTTTGAACGCTCAAGCTTGCAATATGATAGGGGTTTGACTCACCTCCTGCCTTCAGATGAGAAAGCCTGGCAGGTACTGGGGGTTCCGGTTATACTGCGGTTAAGAGCCACCATAGCATGTAATATGGAGATCTACAAAGAACAGCAAATTCTGTACCTGTTTGATGCTATACAAGGAGATGAAAAAACATCGTCTTGCACAAAACTCTAACAGAACTCCCACCTAGGCAAAGCTCCTTCCTTCCTCTTCATGATCGTCTCATCAATGGTGGCCACCCCAAAGCCAAGACCCCTAACTTATATACTTTTATTCCTCTGGTGGGCCCTCACCCTAAGTTTGAACAACCACATCAGAGAATTCTGACAGATCGCTTACTCCCTCAAACTCTAGGAGGATATTGCCATTGCTGCCTTACTGCCTCCATCAACCATGGGGTGAGATCACACATGGAATGTTATAAGGGACCTCAGACCTTAGAAGGAGCATACAATTGGGCAACAAATTGAAGCTCGCCACAGATGTAGATGGAACATGAAACTAACCCACCAAGGCCCTACCACTAGACCAATAGACCATCCTTATCCTAGCAATGAGGGCATACTTATGTTTTTTTAATGGGGAAGGGGAGGCATCTGGAGGTGACAATGAGGAATCATACTAGACCGCTATGGGTGCACCAAATCTCAACCTGGTGGGAACATAACGCCTTATGCCTCACCCCCAGGAACTATCAGTATTCTCCCTCACCCACTTTGCCCATTCACAGTCCTAGTTCAGCAGAATATTTTAGTTGGTACCACCTGCATCCATGACACCAAAACACACAAGCAGACCCCGCACAGGATGGCTATTTGTCTCCACAACTAAGCGGGTGGCATGACATCCTTTACACCTCCCCCAGGATTCTGGAGGCTCAACATGGCACAAAGGGCTAATCTCATGAACCTCATAGGTGATGTAGCAAAAAGACCCCTGAGTACAATTTTAATCCTGGTTAACCTAGAGGCCCCTACAGTGTCCCCCTACCAGCTCAAAATGATGGAGAAAATTGCAAAGGAGTTCCACTGAAATCTGGTCATTATAAATCTCAACCCTATATGCAGATTGACAGATCTGACTGACCCCACTTCAGCCCCTCTATCCTACACCTGTGCGGCGGCAATGCCCTCCCAATTACTAAAAAAGTTCTGAGGCCAAGACAAGTCAGCCATGGACATAGACATCAGACCTAACATATGCGCAATTAATTACTTCAATAAACATGATTACACCTACCTATTATTTGCTATATAAAATTACTGTAGGATAAAAACGGGCGACAATTTGTGCCCTAGTGGACACCAGAGCCTCTGGGAATTTAATTGACCTCAAGATGGCCCAGGCACTGACCTAATGGTTACCATGAGGCACTTGTCATTAAAGCCACTTGCGTACTGATGGTTAGACTGCCCCTCCGTGAGATGCTACACTTCTCAGCATATGGACACCACTTCCATGTCAATTTCTCAGCAATCCCAAGCTTAGTTTATCTTATTATCTTAGGTGCGGGATGGTGGCGTCAGCTTTTTGGTGTTCATCACCCTTGATCAGAACAAACCTGCTTTCACCTCCTTCTACCACACCGGTGAAATCCCCCTGCTTCCCACCCTGATGGAAGGCAACACCATTGTAGCTACTGTAGAGTACACCCCCTCCCAAGCTGTATCAGAACTTTTTATAAAGCCCACACCCTTAAGCCTTACAAGGGGATCTTTGATGCCAATGGCGCAAAATGCCTGCTGCACCACTCCAAGTTTGATTTAGAGTTCCATTTAAAGGTGGATCTCATCAAGATCAACTTTCCACTTTACCTCTACACTTTCTCTGAAGATCAATCCATGAAGACCTCGATCAATGATATGTTAGCTAAGGGATAGCTAATAAAGATAACCTCGCCAGTATCGTCCAAAGTAGTGTTTTCTAAAAACTGGATGATAACTTATTCCCTTGTGGGGATTATGCCACCTAAAAAATGTCACCATGCCTGACCCCTACCCTCTACCACTTGAGGACACAATTTTCCAAGCAATCACAAATTACAGGGTGTTCTTAAAACTTAACCTGGTATATGCACTCCTTCAACTAAGATTAAAAAAGTACAAAGATGGATGACGGTAATTCAAACCTGCCACAGCTATACCAGCCCAAGGTCATGACACTTGGCCTAAAAACGCCCCCATCATGTTAAAAGGTTCATCAACCATGCTCTAGAGACCTCCACTTTGCGTGCACCATAGTATACATTGATGAACTTTCTGGTCTACTTCCCCACATAAAACAGCATGAGAAGAATTTAGAAGCTGTGATAGCCACCCAACAGAAGGCAAGTCAGCACGCAAAGCCCTCAAAATGCGGATTTTTCAAAGGTGAAGTAAAGTTCCTAGGGAACCTCATGCTCAAGGATGGACACGTCATTACTCCCTCCAAGCTGAAAGCAAAAAAGATCTTGGTCTACCCCCACCAACCAAATGCAACTTGTCATAAAAGCAGCAGAAGAAGTTTAGACTGGCTGCCAGTCAGGATGCGTAAGCACCCAAAAGCAAGCCAGAATGCCAGAGGCATTGCTGACTGGACAACTTGATATGGAGCCGGGCATTGGGAAACAATGAAGTGTTGATGCAGCACAAAGGTGAGAATGACCTTGACAAAGAACCACACTGAACCCACTCCTGACCCAGGGGTCTTGCTGCAGGGGGTGGAATCACAGAGATAGTTTCAATGAGATCCTCAGCATATGGGGCCATTTCAACTGGGGTGGCAAGGAGACAGATTCTCTCTTGCAATTGGTGAACATACAGCCACAAGATCCCCATGTATTGCTGCCAGAAAAAAAAGATAATAGGGTTGTAAAGCCAAATATATTGGACTCACTGAACCCAATTGATGACGGAGGGGGCCATAGTGACCAAGAGTACTGGTAAAGCCCATCCAGTATACGGGTCAACAGGCCACCGGGAAAACGCCATCAGGGATGCGGACAGAAGAAATAATAAAATTTGTTTAGTTTTTTGGCAAAATTTTATTGAAGGAAAAGGAAGAAAATTGATCAGCAATTTTCTCAGTGCTATGCAACTGATTAAATAGTGGTCAATTGGGGTAGTGACAAGCCAGGATTGGATCCCACAATTTTGACCTAACTGGCGAATTGTTCAGGAATGGGCGGGTTTGTTCCTTGAGAACTGACATCAAAAAATTTGGTGGTGGGCTAAGTTGCTGTCAGTTTGACCTCAAATGTCTGAACCGGGGCTTGGCTATATTTCTGACAGTTGGCATGATGGCGTTTGGCCCAATGAGCGACAGGAATCCCAAGGCCACCCCACATAGGGGCGGGTCCATTTGGTTGGGAACAAGTTTGGGATGCCCAACCTGCCCACGCTTGGTCACTGGACCATTCATTCAGCCAATAACATCACATCAGCTGCAACACCCAAATTACCAACCAGGGGCTTCAAACCCTTGTTGGTGGTGCCCAATGCTATATCCTGATCATCAAGGATGATCCTCGGCGACTTTGGTAAGAGGATGCTTTATTTGATCAGCATATTGATCAAATTGAAACCATTGGGCGTTCTGGATGATACCTCAGTCTTCATGCCTTTCCATCCATTTGAGATTCGGACATCAACCAGATTGCCACTTGAATTAGATCCAGCCAATTTCAATTTGACAATTTTGGCGCAGATTTCGCTAATTCCCCTTAACAGTTCTGCTGAGGTGAGTGTGGGTATGGGGGTGGGATCCAAAGTGTAAGAGATGTTACCCATCGCTCATCTACTACATGAGCGAGATCGCCCTGAGTAACAAGGGGTACCACCATCCTCTTTGGTGTCTTTTTACTTGGGAACGGGAAAATGGCCAAATCAACAGCCAGGGGACGTTCCCCAGGACTTACATTAAATTTTCCTTTTTCCAAAGGAAGGGCACCCCCACCGGGAAACTGCACCAGAGCAACATTCTTGTGTGCCTTGGGTAACTTGATAGCCATAATTGTCACGACTTTCTGGGGGGGTGTAAGGAGCCTCAGGGTGGGATAGATGGAATGCTTTGACCAGGTTCATGCAATTCGCACAATTGTGTGCCTTGATCCAACTATTTTTGTTGGCCAGATACCCTTTCCAGGCCACTAGATACTGGATGGAATGTCACAACTTCCAGGATGCCAGGATAGCCTCTCCTCAGCTTCTTCCCCATTATCAACGATGATTGGTTCCAGTTCCATGGGAATTGCACCCTTGAAGGGCGACAGTTGGGAAACATGGAAAACAGGGTGCTGCTTCCAATGTGCAGGAAGCTTAAGTCAGAACGCCCCATTACCCAATATCTCCTCCACTAAATGGGACCCAAGCATTTACTGGCGAATTTATGTGAAAGGGTTTAAATTTTTAAATGGCAGGTATCAAGCATAACATAGGAACCCGCCATGAAATAATGAACTGGAAGATGCTTATGATCTGCAAACCACTTGTAGTCATCGATGGCTTTAGTAAGGTGTTCCTGCACTAAATCTTGAGTCAAATGTATATGGGCAGTATGGTCTGCAGCAGCTTGTACCTCAGGCCACAAGCATGGCCCAACCAAAAATGAAGGATTATAACCCAATGTTGCTTCATAAGGGGAAAACCCTATGGATGCGTGGGTCCCATTATTGTAAGAAAATTGAGTGAGGGGCAAGTCACTGGCCCAAGTATCCTGCGCTGCTGCAGCATATCAACGCAGGTACTATTCTAGGACTTTATTGACCCGCTCAGTCTGTCCATCTGTAATGGTCAGGTCAAAATGATTGTTACATTTTGAAACGAAATTTGGATTTCTGAATCTTGAGTCAAAATGCCATTTTGAGGTTATGAGGTTCATGCGGGCTCAGCGCTGGGCTGTGCCCCTCCTGAGCTATTCTTTATGCTCCCTGAGGCACAAAAAAAAGTGCGGAGGGGCTCCCCTGAAGAGCAACCTTAAAAGGTCAGGCCCACGCGATTCTGAACTCAGTTCAGAATTTTTCCACATTTCCTGCCATTGTGTGGGATTCTCCAGTCGGCCTTAGGACTGCTCTTGCCAAGTATTACCTGGTATCCAGCGGCAAACCTAGTTTTTGTGCCTTAACAAAAATGTGGGCTCTGGGTGTCAATTGAAGGCACCTAAACCTATGGGATTGTTCAATCCACTCGAGTTTTTTTCTCATGTCACTCATGGTGCCATATTATTGGATTTAAATTTGTTCACGTGTTTATTTTCATTAATAAAGAAATTAACTAATTTAAGGGTTGAATCCGCTCTTACCTGTGTCATCTTTTCTCGCTTCAAATTTTCCAATAACTGGGTTGAAGGACAAATTTTGGTGTCCATTTGATCCACCAATCCTCAGGCGATATGGCGGTCAAAAACTGGGATGTTTTTGATCATTACACCGTCAGACTGAGGGTGATATGCTATGTATTGACAGGGGTATATTTTCAGGATCGATAGGAGTTCACTCCAGAACTGCGTGGTAAACTGTGAATCCCAGTCACTGATGATCTCCTGGGGAAGACTGAACATTGAAAACACATGGCGTATGAAAAGATGGGCAGTTTCTTCTGATGTAATTGTGGAAGTACAAGGGATAAAAAGGGAAAATTTGTGAAATGATCTACCACTACCATCACCACAATGAACCCATTAGAACAGGGGAGTTCAACAATAAAGTCCACATACACCAAGGTCCATGGACCCTCCGCCCGCTGTAAGGGGTATAGGAGGCCATTTTTCCAGGAGCAATCTGACTTGGCCCTAGCGCAAGTAACACAATCAGTAATCCAAGCCAGGATCTCTTTAGTCAGTCCCACCCAATTAAAAGTTCGCATGATCAAATTGATGCATTTCTTGTTACTGGGATGTCTGACTGTGAGGGGGATCATGATGTGCATGGAATACCTCCCAGCGGAAGGAGGGGGAACCCAAATGCAAGAGCAGAAGTAAATGAGTCCCTCTTTTAAGGAGTTGTAAGACATTCTCCTTCTTGACTTAAGAAAAAGAATGTTGGTGGTATTAGTGGTCCCAAATCTGCTACTATGATTGGCCCATATACTGTCCAATAATCAAATAATATTGTGGATATTGATGATATGAGTACCCACAGTAAAAAGCCATTGGCGGATTCTTGGTGAAATCCTAGCTATCGGAGAATTACGGTTTATCACAAAAATTGGCTTAAAAAGGTAATAACTAATAATAGGATTACTCTGACTTCTCAGCTGAATTTGGGGTGTTCAATACCACACGAGTCTGCCCACCACCAAGGTGAGAAGATTTTACCCATCGATGATTAGGTGCAAATTAACCAATCATTACCACTCAGATCTGAACCTACCCGAGGTGAGAAGATTTTACCCGTTGATGATTGGGTACAAATTAACCAATCATTACCACACGAGTCTGACCACCACTGAGGTGCAAAGATATTCTTGATGATGATAAGGTAAAATTTAACCAATCATTACCACCTGAGTCTGACCACCGCTGAGGTGCAGAGATTTTACTTGATGATGATAGGGTAAAAATTAACCAATCATTACCACACGAGTCTGGCCACCACCAAGGTGAAAAGATTTTACTCGTTGGTGATTGGATACAATTCATCAAATCATTACCACACTGGTCAGTTTTGCCTCAAAATATTTATCTTCGATCTTATAGGCTGAAAGCCCATATTTCCTAGTCTAGATATCTCAACTTTATATTCTTTTGCCTCAAATACCCATGGTCTCAAAATCTGAACTAGTTTAAATAGGAAAAACTAGTATCAAGAAAAGGACCTTTTCTGGTTTTGCCGCGCTTAAAACAATAAAAAACATAGAAACTTTAATAAAGCGTTGTTTTATACTCTTATTAAAAAGTAAGATTCTCATTCTGAGAAAATATTTGTGGCATCCATCGGTGGATCCCACAAAATGGTGCTCACCACAGGGGTCAAATCCCCTGAATACTTTGTTAAAGTATCAAGGCAATGGAGGCTGTCAACATGAGCAGCTCTCCTGAATTACAATTAGTTGCTCTCGAGAAGCAACTAGCCAGCTCTTTCTCCCATCTCAAAAAGTTAGAGTAACGGCCATTCAAATTACCCATAAAGGATAGATACATCCCGGGTGAAGGGAGCATTGCTTCCTTTTTATACGTTTATGAAGCTGCGATGGATGGCGCCACTGACAAACAGAAAGTTCAGTACATACATCCCTGTTTAAGCAGCAAAGCCCAAGAGCTGATTGTTCCTCACCTGGATCCTCATCACACTTGGCCAGATGTTAAGAAGGCCCTCTTGGCTGAATTTGGATCCAAGCAGAGCTTATACAGGGAAAAAGAGGCTTCATGCGCCTTACCATGTATGAGGGTGAAACCCTCTTTAATTTTGTTGAGCGGTTCTATCTCACTGCTCAAAGGTCGGCTACGTCTAACCTGCTTACCCTGGATGATGCTATCGCCGCCATATTAACAAGGTTAGCTTCACAACCCTCTTTTGCCAGGCATATCATATCAGTGAAATGCCACTTCATAACTTTCTGTGATATAAAAGAGGCCTTGTTAGACGTCGCCCATATTCCTTTAGATGAGCTGCAGCCTGTTGAACCATTGGAGGTGAGGCCACCTGTGCCTATTCTCCTCGCAAAACCTGCTTCTTCAGTGTGACTTTAGTATGGACATTCCTCATTCATGTAAAGCGGAGATCCCTACTGTGGGTTCCCCTTCATCTCAGTCAATAGGTGTGCGCCTTACGGGTATATCCTCCAGAACTACTGGGGTTGAAAGAATGCCGGTTGAAGCGAAACTAATTACCCCACCTCTCATGGCTGTCTCCCCCATTTCAATTACAACCTTGCCCATGGTTGAGAATACCCCCGAGGCTGACTCTGAGGGGATTTATGACAACGTTGGGTACTACTTGTTGGGAGCTCCCATGGAAGTGGAGGTCCCTGATCACCTAAACGCTAGAGGAGTCTTTTAAGCCACCATACCTGAGGATACTTATCTCAGCCAGGTTCTAGGGGAGCCAATCATTATCGATGCTGCCAGCGACACAGATGAGGTGTTGTCTCGTATTATTCGCCCTATCCAGCAAGGCCATACCATGCAGTCCATCCAGGAAAATTACCCCAAAACTGCGTGCAAATTAACCTCCAATTTCCATCTTAAGGAGGTCTTAGCGCTATTGCCCACTACTGGGGGGATACATATGAAGGTCAAAGTGGTTATTTAAAAGGTTTGGGTGATGGCTATTTTAGATACAGGCTCCCCAGTGAATGTAATCTCCTCCAAGTTGATGAAAAAGATCCAACTTGCACCTGAATTGGAGTACAACCAAGACTTTGGAACCGCCAGTTCTAACAACACCCGTGCACTGGGTGCTTACTCATCCCTTCCCATTTGTATTATGAAGCTTATTCTATCAGCCCCCGCAGTGGCTTTGATAACAACGATTATGAGATGCTTATAGGTACTCAGTTTATGATCGAGTATGAAGGCATCATCAACATGAAGCAAGGGTCCCTATCTTTAATGAACTACGAAGTTACATTAGTCTTATCCAACGAAGAACTCATCAAGAATGACTACACCTGCTTAGTTGAACACCCCTCTTCCGCTTTGCCTTCACATTATGTCACCTCCGGGTGCAACACTAAGAAATTGCATGATTCAGTGGAGGCTAGCGATGGTATTCCAATTTTTGCGGCAGATGAGGTGGTGATTAAGCCAGGTGAACAACGAGTGGTTGACACAAAAGTCACATCCAAAACCCCTTTGATCTCTTAAGTGAGTCCAACTTCAAAGGAAAAGTTCAGACTCCCAAAGTACAGCCTAGAAAAGAGAAGTCTACCTCTAAGCCCATAGAGGCAGCTGTTTCTCATCCCAAGGCTCAAGAGAATCACTCTTCCAAGAATGCTACCCCTCGTGGACCTCAGTATAAACCTTCGCGCACTGAGGATGGAGAATTAAATGCTGGAAAGTCTAGCCAAGCAAAAACAGTGACTAAAAAAGGCCAAGCTACCAATGAGCTCTGAGCTCCTCTACCCTCTTACCAAGTGTCAGATAGGGTTTTATATGACCACAATCGCACAACCCCCCAAAGTGGCAAACTTGGATCAAACTGGGAGGGGCCATTTACCATCCTGTATAAGAAAGGAAATGAGTATTCTATAAAGTCTTTGGCTACAAAGATTATCGTAATCCAGGTACATGGCCACTTCTTATGACCCTACACCCCTCCAAAATTCTTGAGGGGGGCAATGTCAGACATTCTCCTTCTCGATTTAAGAAAAAGAATGTTGGTGGTATTAGTGGTCCCAAATCTGCTACTATGATTGGCCCATCTCCTGTCCAATCATCAAATATTATTGTGAATATTGATGATATGAGTACCCACAGTAAAAAGCCCTTGGCGGATTCTTGGTGGAATCCTAGCTATTGGAGAAATATGGTTTATCACAAAAATTGGCTTAAAAAGGTAATAACTAATAATAGGATTACTCTGACTTCTCAGCTGAATTTGGGGTGTTTGATACCACACGAGTCTGCCCACCACCAAGGTGAGAAGATTTTACCCATTGATGATTGGGTGCAAATTAACCAATCATTACCACTCAGATCTGAACCTACCAGAGGTGAGAAGATTTTACCCATTGATGATTGGGTACAAATTAACCAATAATTACCACATGAGTCTGACCACCACTGAGGTGCAAAGATTTTACTTGATGATGATAGGGTAAAAATTAACCAATCATTACCACACGAGTCTGGCCACCGCCAAGGTGAAAAGATTTTAGTTGCTGGTGATTGGATACAATTCAAATTGTTACCACATAGGTCAGTTTTGCCTCAAAATATTTATCCTCAATCTGATAGGCTGAAAGCCCATATTTCCTAATCTAGATAACTCAGCTTTATATTCTTTTGCCTCAAATACCCATGGTCTCAAAATCTGAATTAGTTTAAATAGAAAACTAGTATCAAGAAAAGGACCTTTTCTGGTTTTGCCACATTTAAAACATTAAAAAACATAAACTTTAATAAAGCGTTATTTTATACTTTTTAATAAAAAGTAAGATTCTCATTCTGAGAAAATATTTGTGGCATCCATCGGTGGATCCCACAGGAGTATAGGGATTGTTTGTGACTTGAGTGAGCCAACTGCTCAACCAACTTCACCCCCTCAGGGCAGGCCATTTGATTGGCTAAAACCTGAGCTACTAGCGGGGCGTCAGGAGCCAAAGTGGCTGAGGAAATGACCAGGGGAATGATCGACAGGATCTGAGTGACAGGGATCGCAGTAACGAGATCCACCTCCTCAGGTTCCAAGGGACAGTGGGCGGTACTGCAGCTTAGAAATTTGGGAAATAAATTGAGCACACCCTTAATGAATTTGTATTTAAAGTTAAAACTGCACAGGTCCCAATAGGTTTGGGCCTGCCAATGCGCCAATTTTTGGGGTTTGCAAAAATACAAAAGGGCCTGGTGATCCATGTGATCTGTTAATTCATGGCGGGCACCCTGCAACAGGTACCGCCAATGACTTAATGCCCATGCAACAGCTGCCAATTCCTTGTCATAAATGGCCCAAGACTGCTCCGTGGCTGTTAATTTTCAGAAGAAATAAGCGACCAGATGTTCAAGACCATTGTGCTCCTGAAGCAACACCACTCCCACTGCTACCAACGAGGCATTGCATGCAACAATATATGGTTTGGTGGGATCAGCATGTTTCAAAATGGGTGGAGACACATGCCTCCTTGATTATTTTGAACACCTGCTGGCATTTGGGCATCCAAAAAAATGGTATGTTTTTCTCAGTAAGGGGGTGGAGCGGTGCGGTTAACTGGGAAAGTGCTGGGGAAAACTCTTTCAAAAAGATGATAGTTCCCAAGAAACTCTGAAGTTGTTTCTGTGTAGTCAGAGTTGGCCATTCTCATATCATATCTAACTTGTTGAAAGGGATTGCAACACCATCTTTAAGAACCAGGTTCCCAAGGAAAGTAACCTCCTCCTTATAAAACTCACACTTGGAAGCTTTAAGGACCAACCCTGCTTTATGCAAGGCGACCACCACTGCTTCCAAGTTGGTAGCATGTTGTTTGGGAGTTGGGAGTGAACCAGGATATCACTAATGCATGCAATTACACAAGTAAAGTGGAGATCACCCAGTGCATTGTCAATCATCCGTTGAAATATAGCAGGAGCATTCTTCAGCCCAAAGGGCATTACACGAAATTGAAAAATGCCTCGCTTCATTCAGATTGCAGTTAACCATTCCTGCCCTTCCATTACCTGAATTTGATTAAAGGCATTCACCAGATCCAGCTTTGAGAACAAATGGTATTTGGCGATTGTCTGGCTGATTGTCTGCTCCAGAGGCAATGGGAAGGGATCAGTAACTGTCATTTTATTCAAATGACCATAATCCATGCAGGGACGGAGAGAGCCATCCAATTTTTTGGCGAAGACAATGGGGGAGTCGACGGGTGAGGTCTCTTTGAACAACCAACCTTTTTTCAACATGTCATCCAACCAGTTATTGAGTGTAACTTCTTCCTCCTCTGAATGGGGATACAACGGACAGTTGATGTTCACCAACTCCACAGTTGTTCAAAACCCACAATCATACCTAGTGTGCTTAGGCAGGCGATCTGCCTTTTCCATGTCAAATATTCTCTGATATTGAATTAAGCTTTTGTGGAAATCGGCTGGGATGCCCATAGAAGTAACCAAGGTAGTGATAGAGATGGTTCCTTGTATCTTCTTGAGGATGTTGATCAGAAGGAACACTCCCTCCGAATCATCATTGATAAACAACAATGTATTAGACTCTAAATGAATCTTCACATGTTGTCAGCGCCACCACCCCACACCTAAGATTACCAGAAACACCAAGTTCGGCATAGCTGAAAAACAATCACAGAAGTTGAACTGGTGGATTGAAAAGGGTACCGGTCAGCGAATGACATATGAGGACTGATAAGCAGATGAGGCCACCATCACTGAGGAGCCCACATCCATTTCCAGTTTTAATTGTTGCGCCAACTCAACACTCATGAAGTTCCCCACAGCTCCAGTATCCACCAGAGCTTCGAAGGAGACATGATTCTGGCTGATACTGATCTTCATAGGAACAAGGAAATAAGCGAAGTTTTGTTTATTGGAAGATCTGACCAACTCATTTGTGACTGAAGAAATGATGGGCATATCAGGGGTAAGGTTGGGGTCCTTCGCTGGAGCGAAAATTGGAAGTACAAGGGCGGGGGAACAACTTCCTACATCTGGGATTGAACAGAATCATTAATAGTTGACTCTGTAACCACCAACTTGGACTTGGGGGTTACGGCAAGATTGGTACCCAGCTCTACCGCTAATTCGGAGATAGGCGCGTCATCTGCGTCTACTTTGGGTAACCCAGTCAGGAAATTTTCCATCTGATAATGGGTAACATGGCGGGGTAAGGCGTTGATGGTGGTTGCGGTGGCACATATTTGATCTACTAATCCTTAGACGGTGGACCAGACCTTGTGATGCACAGAACCTGAATCCAAGTCCAATCCAAAGACTTCCTGAAGCATATCAATAGATAGGCCCAATGTAGGGGCCAGTTCACGAAAGGTAGAATTCAAAGAAACCAAACTAGGGGCTTCAGCCATGGCATAGAACAGTCTAAATAAGTGGTCTGATTGGGACACAGGGGGTTTCAGGGCGGCCGACATGATAGCCATCAGTGGGGTGGAGTCTCCTGCTTATGAGGAAGAACGCAAAAGACCTCTCACCCAATGGTGGGCATCCCCATCCACAGCATTTAATAATGCGAGCCCATGTTGGGCATGAGATAACGCAGAAGCATTATTAAGTGCAATTACTGTACACATTTGCACTTCAGCGAGCGCGTCAAGAACTTGATTGGTGATCTCCTGGGAGGGGACACTCGATCTTCCCTCCAGGCTGGAGGTAGGAGGAGGAGACGCCATCTGCGCAGCTTGGGTGTCTTGAAGAAGATTCCCCAAGGTAGAGCGGATACTTCTCCCAAAGTTGGAAAGTGACCAGACAAACAACAAACAGCAAACTACTGATTGCACATTCATTTGGTAAAGGGTAACCACTGCAGCACCCAGTTTGAAGAACAAGGTGGAAGTGGCTGGAAATAATGTTTGGTTGATTATGTCATGGAAACGGCAGAAGAAGTTTAGACCAGCCTTCCAGTTGGGATGCATAAGCACCCAAAAAAGCAAGCCAGAATGCCAGAGGCATTGCCAACAGAAGACTTGATATGGATCTGGGCATTAGGAAAATGACAAAGTGTTGATGCAGCACAAAGGTGAGAATGATACTGACAACGAACCACACTGAACCCGCTCCCAACCCAGAGGGTCTTGCTGCAGGGGTGGAATTACAGAGATAGTTTCAATGAGATCCTCAGCATATGGGGACATTTCAACTGGTGTGCCAAGGAGACAGATTCTCTTGCAATTGGTGGACATACGGCCACAAGATCCCCATGTATTGCTGGAGAAATTAATTATAATATGGTTGTAGAGCCAAAAATATTGGACTCGCTGAACCCAATTGACAACGGAGGGGGCCATAGTGACCAAGAGTACTGGTAAAGCCCATCCAGTATACAGGTCAACAGGCCACCGGGAAAACGCCATCAGGGATGCGGACAGAAGAAATAATAAAATTTGTTTAGTTTTTTGGCAAAATTTTATTGAAGGAAAAGGAAGAAAATTGATCAGCAATTTTCTCAGTGCTATGCAACTGATTAAATAGTGGTCAATTGGGGTAGTGACAAGCCAGGATTGGATCCCACAATTTTGACCTAACTGGCGAATTGTTCAGGAATGGGCGGGTTTGTTCCTTGAGAACTGACATCAAAAAATTTGGCGGTGGGCCAAGTTGCTGTCAGTTTGACCTCAAATGTCTGAACCGGGGCTTGGCTATATTTCTGACAGTTGGCATGATGGCGTTTGGCCCAATGAGCGACAGGAATCCCCAAGGCCACCCCACATAGGGGCGGGTCCATTTGGTTGGGAATGGGTTTGGGATGCCCAACCCACCCGCGCTCGGTCGCTGGACCATTTGTTCAGTCAATAGCATCATATCGCCCAACATCCAAATTACCTACTGAGGGATTCAAACCCTCATCAGTGGTGCCCAATGCTATATCCTGATCATCAAGGATGATCCTCGACGACAATGGTAAGAGGATGCTTTATTTGATCAGCATATTGATCAAATTGAAACCATTGGGCGTTCTGGCTGATACCTCAGTCTTCATGCCTTTCCATCCATTTAAGATTTGGACATCAACCAGATTGCCACTTGGTTTAGATCCAGCCAATTTCAATTTGACATTTTGGCGCAGATTTCGCTAATTCCCCTTAACAGTTCTGCTGAGGTGAGTGTGGGTATGGGGGGTGGGATCCAAAGTGTAAGAGCTGTTACCCATCGCTCATCTACTACATGAGCGAGATCGCCCTGAGTAACAAGGGATACCACCATCCTCTTTGGTGTCTTTTTACTTTGGAATGAGAAGATGGCCCAATCAACAGCCAGGGGACGTTCCCTAGGACTTACATCACTGCGCAGCTTCCTAGGGTTGTTCATTTTCCTAAAATTTTTTCTTAGTAATCTCAAAACTAGCCACTCACTCCACCAGCTTACATGCAATTACGCGCCTTTTATTTGGTTGGAAAATGCCAATGGGAATTTTACGCCATCAAAGAAGTCTTCACTACTGTTCCAGTACTTCGCCCTGTGACAAAGGCAAACTATCCATCATAGTATGTGACTCCTCCATATTGGCTGTAGGAGCTTTTATATTGCAGGAACACAACATATGGGAGCACCCAGTGGCATATATCTCCTGAAATTCAAAGGTGCAAAATGCTTATAGGCAATCTACAACAAAAAATTAGCTGCCATAACATGGTCATTGATGAAATGGCGATACATGCTGAAAGGAGCAAAGCACATGGTGACAGTGTGCAAATACCACAAGTAACTTATATATTACCAAAACCCCTGAAGTTAGAACACTGACAAATAAGGATGCATTGTGACCTTCTTAATTTTACTTCAATATTAGTTCTTCTGAGGGTCAAGCACATACTGCCAGACATCCTTAGAAGAAGTTTTTCAGTCATACCTGATAGAGGGGAGATAACAAACTGTTGATGGCGACGCTGCTGGATCAGGTCATGGCAGACCCTAAGGTAAATTGGAAGCTAATGCAATAATCAACTTCTTCCCAAACTGAAAAAACCCCTCGCCAGGAAATTGTCTCAATTAAATACCAACCCCATAGAACCTGTCATAATTAATACTTTCAGAACATACCAACAACTGATACGTAACTAATCTAAAGGCTGTGCTGCATGTCCAAACTGAAACCCCAAAAGGACAATTTCTGAGCAAATGGATCTAGGCAGGAAGCCCCTCTGGATGGTACACTCAAAAGGATATAGTAATTTACTTCTGTGACAGGTTAAAAGTACTTGAAGATTTACACCCGCGGGTCATAAGAGAACATCACGGCCTGCTGACCATGGGGCACCCCCAGCACAACAAAGTGTATCAATTTTAACAAACGCGCATATGACTGGAATGGATTAACAAAGGAAATGCTAGCCTGGATAGAACGCTGTCTCGCCTGACTGCAGTTGTACCCTGATAGGATAGGCAGGAATGGACTTCTACACCCCCTCCAACAGGCAGTGAGTTCCTGGACGTCAATATTGGGTGACTTTATTGTAGGCCTGCTGACCTCATGAGGGTTCAACGTATTTATGGTGGTGGATCAATTGATAAAATACTCCATATTTATTCCCTGCATACAGAAAACCACAGCGGAGAACATGGCCCTCTTTTTTGTGTCCCATGTCTTCACCAGGTTCAGAGTTCCCCTATAAATCATGAACAAGAAAGGCCTTAATTTACCATGAAATTTGGGATGTCTTGTGAGGCATTAAAAATCAAACCTTTTCAGTCATCCGCGTACCACCCTTAGTCTAATAAACAAAAAAGACTAAACGTTCACAAACATTATCTATGTTGCTATGCTACCACTTCACAGGACATGTGGGCAGATGGCCTCCCCTTAGCCTAGTTTGACTATAATAATTTTCTCCACGCCTTGATGGAGTTGTTGATGTTTTATGCTAACTTAGGTTACATCCTGTCTTTTAACATCAGCCTCCAAGATATGCTCTGACACCCCTATGGTGGACGGCTTCATAGTTCACATCCTCAAGATACACCAACTGGTGCAAAAGCAGCTGAAAAAAATGCCAAAGATGCCAAGCGTTTTTCCAAGCAAAAATTGCGCCCAGCTCTAAACTAACAAGCTGGCAACCTTGAGATGGCGGACACAAAGATTCTTTAACTTAAGGTCCCATGTCAGAAACTGGATTGCAAAAGAGCTGGCTATTCCCCCTCAGCATGGTCCTGAACAGAGGGTCCCTCCATATAGAGCTTCCCCTCAATGAAAATTCACTCATAATTCTACGCCTCCATCTTGTCCCCCTTTAAAGGAGAAAAACCAAACAAGGTTGAACAGGTGTTAATAGAAGGAGCGCCAGAAATTAAGGTGAAGAGGACTCGGACTCCTGTATTTAAGTGGGGAGTCCAATACCTGGCGGCTTGAAAAGATTACCCAGCGTACAATAACAGTTTATCCCCTCCATAGACTTCAACTGTCAAGAGTTAATTGAAGACTTCCATGCCTAAAACCCCAATGCACCAGCACCCCCACGCACCCCCTAAACCCAAGGGCATAGCTGCCATCAAGCTTCCCTCACCACATAAAAACTATGCGCTAGCCCAGGCCCCCAAGTTGGAGTAGACCCAGTTTTTTTTAGGAAAGAGTATTGTAAGGATCCCCGCCATCACTATCAGACTGGATAGGCAGCTGCACCCCTTTAAACAAAAGAGTATATGCCTCAAAGAGATGCTGCTGAAGAATAGCAGACTTGGGTCATACCCTTGACAAGTAACAAGTGGTCAATGCTCCCCCAGAATAAACCAGTCCCAAACCCATGCTAATGGGCTCCTCAACTCCCATAATCATGGAATCTGCTGAAGTATGCATCACAAAATAGGGACACATGCCAATACGTGCGCTCTCTTTCCACCAGATTTTGATAAAATCCCCTAAAGTGGCAAAATTGCCATGCCCAATTTAGGGGGAAACCCTGGAGAAAACTCATTTAAAACCCCTTGGATGGGAAAATGAAAGAATCATGAGAAGGTGAAAAAATGAGGGCAAAAACCCCAACGCTTTACGAGTCATAAATGATTCTCAAGTCAAAACTTCAGATGAGCCATCTTCTGTATCTAATTCCGAAGGTCTCAGCAAAAAAACAATGGACATCTTCTGATACCCTTAGGAATATTTATCAGCTGCTCTATTGTAATACAAGTACATAAGCCCCTCCCCCTGTTTACACTATAAAAAACCCAGCGCTCTTCCTAAAGTAGAGTGCTGGGTTATTTTGTACTTTCTATAGTAAAACAATAAATTTCAACAAATGATTTATACTAATTATAAATTTTATTAAGTAAAAAATTTCTGTCTCCCCCAACAAAGCTGCCACGACCAATGGACGGCTCTCGCTCCCTGGTTAAAGTAATAGCAGTCATCTTATCCTTGTTGATTTCAGCTTTGCTGTATTCAACAGAGGGAACTAAGGGGTCTACCCTGGGGAACTGGCTTTTAGCCCTCTGCCTAAGTATATATGGGGACATTCTTCACCTGGAACTTTGAGCTTAATCAAAATGAACTAATGGGCTTAAGCCCCCAAAAAAATACCACAATAGAGCATAAGCATAACAATGTTGCTGGTAGATTCAAAAATGGGATTCTTTGACCCCCCTCACTATCAGGTGCATGCACAGATCGAATTTGACACCAAGTTCAAACAAATAATTGTTATGAGCTTCCTTATCTGAGCCATTTGGTTCTCCCACAGCTTGGGTGGCATTTATAAAACTATTACCATCCCTCAGCCTTACTATTGGGACTGGATTAATGTTCATCAATCAATATTTGCCCACATTTCCCTTAGAAGAACTTATCTTCACATCCTCATAAATGGCGATGCCATGCGGGCTGTGGATGCTATTGTGAGTATTGGAATTCCCCCTGATGGAAGCTAAGACTTTCTTTGGCACACCAATTGTTTGACACAATGATTATCAACACACAAGGATACAAGGTGGTGTTTGAGGACAATAACCTTGTTAATGATTCAATTAAGAAAAACTTATTCTCAGAAGTAGGGTTCCTATTACCCTAAAACAAAGAAGCATACCTTAGTGTCATATACTGGCAGTAGCTCAGTGTCTGACTAAATTAACCTCTTTAATTGTAGGGTTTTTTAAGGCTATATGGGAAAAGATCTCCTTATTAAGTTTGAGTGACTATCACTTATTGATTATACTTATGCTTTGATAGTTTTGAAGAGTTTATGGCTAACTTAACCTCAATTTAGCTGGGTGTCTTATGGTGTTTTTAAGCGTTCTGAAAATTACAAAGTTTAAACTATAATTGACTCTTCTGTTCTCTTCTGGGTGATTTCTTATCTGCAATTGGGAACTCTTCTGACGCAGGTAACAATGATAAGCTCCCCTTAAAGCTTGTCTACACTTTTGTTAAAGAAATAGAAATAAATAAGTATGGTATAAGATGATCAGATATAATATGGAAAGATGATAACTTAGTAATAGGCTAGTCGCCAGTAATTTAACCACTAGGGCATCTCCTAGCAATACTCATCTATTAGATGAGTTCAATAAACCCATATTATCCCTCTAAGAACTATGTCGTTGTTTAATATAGTTCCCTAAGTTTATTCAGCCTTTAATTTTACTTAATTACAATAATTTCAGCATTAGTGTAGGCACTTCTACTCTTATAATTGTGAGGATTTTAGGCATAATATTAGCATTTCAGCGGTGTATATTTACTTTTCAATCATCCCAATAACATTTTATTATACATCTGACGAAATACAATATAATGTGGAAAAGATAATATAGAAATTGAATAATGATGCACCCCTAATAGGGACGTCAGCAAGCTTCTCAATAGTACTAAATACTCCCTAATTTAGTTCATTTATAAAGCAAGTACTACTGTGACAATTATAGGATTGATATATAAAAATCCATATCTCTATTAATCATAATTTATTAAATTTGTGAATGTAATTAAGTTAATGCCGTAAAACCCACCTGATTCACTTAAGTGGGTCTCATAATTGGCATAATAAGTCTATATCGTAGCAGGTTAGCTTTTCTTTCACATAATAATCACTTTAGTTATGAATATTAAATTCTTGTAGTAAATTTGATAATCACCCAGGAGAGATGGGCGACAATTTTAAAACAAACTTAAACTAGGAGAAAGCAGTAACAGGCAATGGACAAAACGGTGCACCAAAGAGCAAGAAACACCCTGGGGGACCAGGAAACAGTGCTGCTAAGAAACCACAAACCCATACACTGTCAGGGTTTGTGGGGTTTATAACTAAACAAAATGCATACCTTAAAATACAGTATTCTCAACACCTCTCACCAGTAGAGCATAGGCTCTGACTCTACCTAGGGGTTGATTATCCAACCTTGTGGGAGAAAGTGGGTGAAGCATAGGCCGCCTGTTAGAATTTTAATCAGGAGGTATTTCTCACATATTCAAAATTAGTGTTGTAATTAGTTGAGGATGATTGCCAACTGTATTACTTGTTTCAAGTTCAATATTTAATAATAATAACCAATTTGTGTTTTGGAGCTTTTCTTTCCCGTTATTGTCACTTTTAGTAACACAATTCTATGCAATTTCTCTGAGATTGACAATCAACCTGAAATATGAGTAAATTTGTCCAAAACAATACCAGTTGGGCAAAAGTGGCCAGCATGAAAGGCCTGAAGCCCTCCAAACCCACTGGGGAATTTTTCCCCAGTGGAATGTTGACACACCCTTCCACCAAAAAGGGTGAGTACAGTGCCACACCCGAAGTTTTGCAATTCCTACAAAAAATGGGTGCATATACCAAAATCAAACACTCCTAACCCTTGTCCTCCCTTGAGCACAGCCTTAGAATTATGGTCGGCGATACTTCCCTTAAATCATGGGGAAAAATGGGGGAGACCTTCTCCGCGACTTTCCCAAACACTGTCTTGGTAAATTACAAAAATCTACACAGAGGATGGGTGGACGTCAGGTTCATGTCCATGGAAGAAGTGGCAGATGCAGCGAAAATAAAATTCTCCCTAAAAATCAACAATGAAGACTGCACCATCTGCACGGTGTGCATGTGATGATATGAGGCAAATGACCTATTCATCATATTTGACTGACTCCCGAGCACCATGCACCATAATATCCTCACGGACAAACTCTGCAGGGGCCTCAAAGGTTATGGAGTAATCAAACAGTTTGAATTCAAAAAATTCCCCTCCTGCCCCACCTGTGCACAGGAAAGGCAATAGACATTATTGAACTGGATCAGGACGTGGCAGAGGACATCACCCTCATTCCCCACACAGCAACCTTCAACCTCCCCAATGGCAGCATATCTCACACCTTCCATATCACAACAGAACACACCCCACCTATCTGCGAATTCTGCTCAGCAATAGGCCACAAAGACCATGCATGCCCCGTCAAGTGTGGGATTGAAGCACCGGAATTTTGTGAGGACAATATGGATGAAATAAGCCCAACTTTTGGCAAAATCAAGGACTCCACCTTTGCCTTCTATTGGGGTGAAAGAGCCAATATCGCTTTGGTAGAGCCCATCTCACGCAAGGACTGCCATTGTGCACAGACCACCCGCAATCAGGCCGCAAGTTCCGCTGAGACCCAAACTCACACCACAATTTCCACGGAACAAATTCAGGCAGATTCCATGGCAGCACAGCAGAATAACCAATCAGATCCCCCACATAAAACCCAACACAACCAAAATGACAAATTTTTTGGACACAACCAATCAAACACCTCCAACCAAGCAGGAGCAGATCCACATTGCACCACTGGGGATCCTCCCAGCCAATCACATGTGATAGGCGATGATATGGAAGACCACTTCAGCCAATCACAATGTGACAACACCTATGCACAAGACCCAACCACCCCAACTCCTAGTTTCTGCCCATCAAACCCACAGGCAAGTGGCAAAAAAAAATTTCTAATGGGGCAAAAGCCAACCCACGCCAGACCCAAAATCCACGGAGTAATCCAAGCCAGAAGAAACTGAACAATGCCAGCACCAAGGCCGCCGACCAACACACTGGAACAAATCTGGCTAGTCAACCCCATACTTGCAGTATGACCCGCATAAGGAACTGGGTGACCTCAGTGGGTCACCCCAGCGTTCCTGATGTGCAGACTACCGCAATCAACATAGGGACGCTCAACATCGTGGGAGCCAAGGCCCCCACATCCTGGGCCAAAAAAATGGCTTTCCTGCACAATATCCCCGTGGACATCTTGGCCATCCAAGAACCCCACTGTCCACTGGGGGAGGAGGAGTCATGGTCAACCATGCTCCTCCCAGACAAATCCTTTTGGACACACCATTGTGGGATGGTAATTCAACCAAACTGTAACCCTCCAGTAAAAATCCAAAGCACATCCTCCCACCTGGAGGGATGGCTGCTCCTAGCGAACCTCGAGTGGAATGGAGAAAATTTTGCTGTGGCGTGTGTGTATGCCCCAAATGATCCAAATGACCTCCAAAATTTTTTTCCAATATCCTCTCAATCCATTTCTCTGAGGCAACGTTTTTTGTGGGAGATTTTAACTGCTGCCCAAGTCTAGGGCTATACCCCACAGCCACATGGAACTATGCATACTAAAGGCAACGTTGGGCCTATGCGACACCATTCCCAAACAAGCCCCACCATGGCCAACATGACGAGGCCCCACCACAACAATAACCAGCTGGTCTCAATGACCCAGATTGACCTGATGCTCGCCCCTATAGACTTCTGGCACCGAGTATCAAACTTTACAACAACAATTATCCCTTTCTCCGACCATCAAATGGTCTCAATAGCGCTATCATCCTCAGAAAAATATGAAAAACCACCAACCTGGCACAGAGTTCACCTGAGCACCATCCACCTTCCAGAGCTTAAACTTTGGATTGAGATGGTGCTAACAACACAGCAAGAAAGACAAACACCTGATGGGAATCCTATCGCCAAGTGGGAAATATTCAAGGCTCGTGCAACCAAGAAAGCCTGCCACCTAAACTCCAGAAAAACAGCCGCAATGTCTGCGACAATCAACAAGGCTATCAGACAGCTTCAACACTTAGAAAACAACACACCTCGCGAGGGATACACCCCCCAATGGGGCCACCTGTGGTTCCAGCTATTGACACAGGTAAACTCCCTCTTTAGGAAACACCAGCATTACACTGAAGTATGCTATAAATCAAAATACATTTTATCCAGAGAAACTCACACAGGCCCAATTTTTCCGCCATTTTAAACCAATTTCAACATCAGCGACCTGCACACAGGTCCGCCGAGCAGATGACACAATGGCATCTACACCATCGGAAATATCAGCTGAATTACACCAATTTTACACTGACCTGTACACGGCGGATTTTGCATCACCTAACGAAATTGAAAAATTTCTATCATCCGCTAATATTGACACTATAGCTGGCCAACCAGACCTTGCAGCACCCATAACTAAAGATGAACTATGGGAGATAATAAGATCAACCCCACGCAACAAGTGCCCTGGGCCTGATGGCCTCCCATATGAATTTTTCAAAAAATATTTTAAACATATCGCACCAATACTACTGGCAACTATGAATAAGTGCCTGGAAGACACATCCCTTCTACCTGGTGGCCAAGACGCATATGTGGTCACACTTTTCAAAAAGGAGACCAGGCAGATCTAAACAACTGGCGCCCAATTGCTCTCACCAATACCGACACTAAAATACTAACTAAAATTTTAGCCAAACGTCTGGGTTGCATTGCTCAGACAACCCTCTCCCCCATCAATTTGGATTCATCCCAAATCGCTCAATTTGGGATAATATCCACACAATTGCCAACATCTGCCAAGCTAACCCCACAGGCGCCCTTGCTTTCCTGGACCAAAAGAAAGCATACGACTGAGTACACTGGGGATACCTAGAACAATGTCTGAAGGCTTTCAACCTACCACCCCGCTTTATAAACTGGGCGCTCCTCCTAACGCGCTCAGCCAGGTTTGCAATCAGAGGCCCAGGTTTTCCTAACCGACACCATCACCCCCCAAAGGGGCCTTAAACAAGGTGACCCGCTTAGCCCCCTACTATATAATTTTACCCTTGACCCCCTCCTCCGCATTGCAAACTCAAAGCTCACCGGAATCAGGTTGGAGGGACAACCACCAACCAAAATGCTCGCCTTTGCTGATGACTGCGTTGTTGGAGTCTCAGGCAATAGGGATGCCAGGGCGATTGAGCGCATTATTCACCAGTATGAGTCAGTGAGTAACGCCATGCTGAACAAACAGAAAACAGAGGTAATTGTTATGGGCAAATTCAGTTCAAACTGGGCCCCACCCTCCCACCACCACACAAACCAACCAACCACACATCCAACCACACAACAACGATCCAAGCCAGTAAAACCACTGTGTTTACCCTTTGCACACCACCCTGCCACCAACCCAGTCCGTCATCTGGGCATATGGCTCAAAGCCGGTGGATATGCACTTGACACCATAGAAACCAACATTTTGGACAACATCACAAAAAGAATGACATGTATGCGGAGGAGTAAAGCCAGCCTAACTGGAAGAGTTGTGTTAGCCAACTCCCTGATCCTATCAAAGTTATGGTTTGCTGCCCACGCGATCCCCTTCTCCGCCAATTTTACCAACGCAGTCTACAAGCTCCTGCAGAACTGGCTATGGTCTGGATACCGTGCACCTGTCAGGCTGGAGACCATGTACGGCCCACGGAAGAGAGGCGGGATGGGGCTGCTCAACTTCACGGAAAGAGCTACGCAAATCCTAGGCTCATGGATAGCCTCCACGACGTCACCCAACCCACCATCCCCCCACTGGGCCAAGGCAGCCCAAACCAATTTTGCAAAGGCACTACATCTGAGGTCCCCCTCCAACCCGGCGACCCTGATGAAGTACCTTGTAACACACCCAAACGCCACTGGACCGCACAACACCAATCGGTATTTCAAACGCATCCTATACAACCTAAGACAAGGGGATTGGAGCTTCTCCTATGCACAGCAATCCGAAGACATTCACCCTCAAACTGGATATGTGCAACTCCACAGAGGACAAATGGTGTCTAACGTACCTGCCCCATTACCACCCTTCCCTCTGTCCAGGATTGACTACCTAGACCACCAAGACGTCCCATATGACTTGCACACCCAAAAACAGGTGTGGAACCTCGTCACCTGCCCCCTCCTATCCCCACAAGTGTGCTCCACAATGTGGCGATACATGCGCCGTACATATAGAACAGCTGACCATACTTTCTCAATGTTCGAGACATGCGCCATCTGTGGCGGACCCAACACACTAGCACACCGCCTGGAAGAGTGCCCGCCATCTGCGCATATCTGGGCCAACGTGATGCACTTGTTTCAACAATCACCTACAACCAAATTCCAACTATCCCGCGATATCATGGCACTCAACATGGCCTCACCTATCCCCCAGACACTGAGGGCTCTAATTGTGTGCATTGCAATATGGTCCATTCACACAATTACCCTTGACGCCTTCAACGGGATCTTCCACAATTTTAACCAAGCCATCATCAGGTTCCACAGCCATTTGGCTGACCATTTTCAAGCCTGGCTGTTCGGCTCACTCCAACACAAATGGAAGAAACAGATGGGCACCTGGATTCCAATCTGGTTCCTTCGTTATGACATTGAAAACCTCACAGTCTTCATAGGCGATACACCCTACTAGCCCATGAGTTGCCATGCCACTCAAGGTCTAGTCACCCACCACCCGTGGCCCCCCAGCCACACCAAAGTGTGCCAAGTCGTATCTTTTGAGTTCCTTTGTTTTGCACTCTCTTCCCGTTTCTGTTTTCCACTTTCCCTGCTCCTACGTATCAGATGTGTCTGTCCCCTGGTCAGCCATCCTCGTATTAATAAATTTGATATTATTAATTAAGATGGCGAATTACTTAAATTTAACATCAAAATTATTGGGAAAGGATCCTGATAGAGTTTACAGTCAATTTTGACACCAGAAACTTATTTTGAGTGTGTATAACTAATTTATAGTAGTCATTTAAGTTTGGAAGAATCTTATCTCGATGCCAACTACCATGAAAAATGATTGTGGTATTTTCCAGCGGAAAACATATTCTTTATTAATAATCTGACTATGAATTTGCTGCTAGTTTGTAATACTGTGACTTATGCTGAGGATGCTCAAAGTATTTAATAATAATCTTGATATACAATTAACTGGTGTTTGAGATAAGCAGAATCAGTAGATAATCGCCAGTGAGAGTGCTGATGAATCCTAGAGAGATAATCGCCAGTAAGAGTGCTGACAAATGCTAAACAGGGAGAATCGCCAGTGAGAGTGCTAACGATGCTGGCAATGAATTCTAATGACTTGGATAGGCAAAAAATGCTTATAAAGAGTTGATCTCTCTCCTAATAAAAATATCTTCAAATCCAATCTATATTTTATTTAATTAATTTTGGATACCTACCTCTGCTAGTTTTAAAGCGGATGTAGTTCAGCTTGGCTGGTGGAGGAGGAACAGAAGATCCCCAGAGGTTAGTGCTGGGTGAACACACCTGGAGTGGTTGGCGCAACCAACTCCCAACCTGGAATTACAGATCAACTGTGAAAACTAGCCCAATCAGTGGATCCAGCGATGGAAAATTGGGAATTAGCCATGAGGCGGAGGAGCAAGGGGTCAGGCTGCCCAGGATGGAGATAAACCGCTGGTGCCCACCAAGTGGGGCTAATCTGCCAAGGTGAAGTTGGTGTCCAACTGGATTGGGGAATTTCCTGCGGCCATGTAAGGAAAGATCACCAACGATGATGAAAAATCAAGGGCCAGCAGTCTTCATACTGTTTGGCCTGGCACACTAATGAATTAACCTATCATTGAGAATGAAAAATTCTTAACACCACCCTATTCCCCCATGCAGTGTACATAACCACCCATACAATCCACTATGTCTGGATTGATATGAAATTAAATCTGAAGAGGATGTAGATGCTGCTGTGAGAGTCTGCATTGAAATTGACCTCCCCAAAGGCAAAAGAGTTGTGCACACCATGGGTACCATATGTAATGTCGGAAAATCAATTTTACTATGACAGAGGGCTCCGCTAGTGTGCCAGGACAACCAGTATGGAGACTGGCTGACCCTTGCTGTTTCACCTTCATAGGCGTATCAACCCCCTACAAGTCCACTCCACCCTACAACCCAGAATACCAATGACTTCGCCTTAGCCCATGGTCCTTCTTGAAAGTGCGCCGGTGGTCCTCAGCCCCCTTCCCAGGTGGCCCAACCATTTTCTCCTTCTCCCTCATCACCAATCGCTAGCCCCTCTTGGGTGTGCCCTGGAAAGTCCATCCCCATCTTGGGCGGCTATGGCACTCCTGCGCTGCCCCACCCTCATTGCTGACGGCCATCAGCCCATCATCATTGGTGGCTGGTTGGCCAGGTTCCCGTTGGAGGTTTCTTGTAGGGCTGAGGTATGGGAGCTGGCATCGTTGGCCACTCCAGGCGCATCACCCCACGCCTAAATTGGGGATCTCTAGTCCCACCCTTACCCATCTTAGTGGCTATTGCTACTTCAATTAAAAATAGGTGGGCAAATGAGATCTTTATTGAAAGGGAATGATGACTATCTATACCCTAGGCTACTGCGCCTATTCAATTTTCATTGGACAACCAATCCAGAACTTTAACTAAATATCAGCCATCTGTGATAACAAATTTATTATAAACCGCTTGTCCCAAACACCAAGTATTATTTTAATCCATCCTTGCACAATTTGCTGGTCAGTCATATATATAAACTTTTATTATAAACATAATCATGCATCATTGGCATAAGTCGCCAGTACTCAAATTCAGGAAAGCAAAATCATTGTCAGTCGTTTGATAACAAATACATCAGCTTTCTTAAAGAAAACCCTACAATGACCCACAATTTGGCAGTCAGCATCAAACAGGACTCTGCTAATCTGAACAATTACTATTTACTTGTTGGCATCCTCAGCATTAGTTATTGGTGTTGATCTTTACATAACATTACTATAGGTATTATCCTCAATACTTCAAAAGGGCATAACCCACCCAGATGGGAGCACCAATTGGCAAATATACTATTAAAACAATATTAAACTAGGCGATTAGCTGGCAATCGCACCTGACTAACTGACCCCCTAGTTCTGATATTATTGGAGTATATCTGATTAATTTTCTGACATTAACCAAGATGTATACTTCATCTCATTTGACTCACTCCAACTAACCTCCCATAAAGTAATTAAGTAGGAGCTCCACGCTGTAATTACCAGCTATGGTGAGATCAAACAATTCGAACTATAGCAGTTCCACTTGATGCCAAATGGGTGCACGGGTAAGGCAATAGACATAATCAACTTGCTCTCTGTGTGTTATTTTTTAGATGGTATCGTTAGAATCTGTCAGGTTATTTGCACAGGTCAAACCCACTGAGCAACGTATGGATGATGTGGGGACTGTCAGTCCTTTGGACACACGTGAAAATATACTTAAAATAGGAGCAATTGACCCAATTGATTCTTTATTTATTTTTTTACTAATACAGCTACTTTTCGCTGTCTTGTCTCTTCTATACTAAAAACCTAACCTCTCTCAATCGCCCATTTCACTTATATACATTGGCTTCAGGCAATACTGCTTCGCATGGCTTGGGTTATTCTATTCCACCAATTCTCCTCAAATTCGGCTTGTTATTCTCTAATCTTCTTTCATTCTAATTGTAGGCAATTTATTTTGTATTCATTGAATATCAACATCGCCTTTTCGCCTTATATATAGAGGCGATCCAATAAAACCCATTATATTCAATAAAGACCCGTTATCCCAATATCACCTCATCCCAAGGCACTCAAGTAATTGTAACTGATACTATGTTTGGCAGATTCCACCCTGCTGTCCCACAATTATTGTCCAGTCATATCAGATTTGTGACACTGTGGTAATTGAAAACCTCACAAAAATCCCATGCACAGCGGTGTTCCGCCTTCCTGATGGGGGTGCTATAAAAATGTTCCACATCAAACTGGAAAATGAACCACCAATTTGTAATCATTGCAGCATCTTGGAGCACAAGATACACGCATTTGTCATTAAGGAGGGCCTAATGAACCCTGACTTCTGTGATGACACCATGGATGAAGATAATAAAGACTTCACCAAAATCACTGACACCAACCACGCCTTCCTCTGGAGGAAGGATGGCAGTACATTATTATAGACCCAATCTCACCAAAAGTGCACAAAATGGCACAGAAGACCTGCAAATGTGCTGCAGCCATAGCAGCATCACTTGTGACCTCCTCCGTCACCCCATCCAAATTCAGGAAGACATGGAGTTAATATTCAAGCCAACCAATAAGATCAAACGACCCAGGATAAAATATTTCTTGAAAATTTGACTGAAACTTTAAGTGACACCAATAAATTTAAATTTAAATTTAGCTGGAAAATTTAGCTCCACCGTTGGTGCATAGATGGGACACACACACGGGTGCAAACCCTAAAACCACAGAGAGCAACCAGCAAGCCACAACAGATCACCATGAGACGCAAGTGGAAGTGACCAATAAAAAGCCACTCACCAGTAAGATCTGCGCAAAATCAGCAAAGGGAAAGGGATCAAACAACTGCACATGTGGGACTGGTCCAATCACCTAGAGCCAATACTGGAAATGGTGCGAAGGGATAGGGCCATGCAGCCCTCCCAATCACTCCTAAGGCGCTGTGGGCACCTCAGTGACCATAGGGATGTTAAACATTGTGGGAACCAGAAAGCATCATCTCAAGAAAAAAGTGGTTTCCCGCACAAACCCCTGTAGGCATCTTGGTCATCCAAGAATCCACTGTCTTCAGGGGAAAAGGGATCCTGGTCAGCCAGGGTTTCACCATCCCAATTGGTATATATACTATTGTGAGGTGGTTGTTATAATCATAAAGATTAAAAATAGTAAATTCAGACACCTATCTTCATGGTCGCGTCCTGGTAGCAACAATCTCGTGCCAGGACAACACAATCTCAATAACATGCATCTTGTAAATCTTGGGGAGCGTCCCCTCTTCTTGGACCAGGTGACGTTCCCGTTCCCTTCAAAAAAGGATCTGAAAAGGCCAGCTGCCCCTCTCATCTCACAGGGTGACCTTACCCATGTGGTGGATGAGCGATAGGCAACAGCCATCTCGTTAAAGACCCTGACACCTGTTCCCACATTTACTTCAACCAGATATTACAGCGAATTGAGGGAATCTGCGCTGAAGTTTCAGAAAATCAGCATCATCATGGAACAAAAGGTCCACACAAAGTTAATGACAACAAGCCTTCAGCATTAAGATCCAAGAGCCCCAAACACTCAGCAATAAAACCTAATTGGCGTGCAAATTCAGTGAATTGAAGTGTTAAGTGTTAAATCCTTGGCAAAACTTGCCAATGGCATTAGGCCATTGGAAAATGTTGTCTCCGGTTTGAAGCTTGCTTAAAAAACATTGGGAACAAAGCCCAACAGGCGTTTGCCTTCTATGAAAAATGTGCCTAATGTTGAATGGTTGGTGGAACTTTCCAATAGCATTAGGTTATCATCAATAGTTGCCTCCAGCTCAGAACCCTCCCCAAGAATATCAAGATCTTTGTCCAATGAATCCCACTTGGTCGAATGGATGCTTAAGCGACTGGGTGCAGGTGAATTGGGCACCTCTAACCTGTGCCCAACCTCTTGGGACTGCCCCTATGTGGGGTGGCCTTTGGAGGTTCCCGTTGCCTTCTGGTCAAATTGACATTGTGCTAACTATTGAAAACATGGTTAAACTGCAATTTGGATATCTGTGGGAAAACTGACTTTGTTTTGGCCCACTGATGATTCTTTTGAAGCCAGTTCACATTAAATTTTGTTTTTATCTTCCCATGCTTGAATTTCACCAGGTTAGGTCAAATCTCAAGGGGTCCAACCTGCACTTTTCAAACTATTCCCTAAATTGATTGTTTATTTAAGAAGTCATAACACACTGAGGAAATTTACAGTCAACTTTCTTATCTTACATTTTATTAAAATCTTCCTGCACTCCCATTTATTTGATTTTAATTCAAATTTTTCTTACCAAACCCCTGAAACTCCTACAATTTGGCCTCACAGGCCTCACATCAACTGGGCAATCCCAGTCATGCTAGTAACTCTAGCTCTTACTGCATTTTATTGGGCTTATCATGTTAAAAATCTCAGGGGAACATTCCCCAATTGCATAGGCCATCTGTAAGCAAGATATTGGTATCCTGTGGACTCAACTATTCCCACTACAGGTAAGAATCCGACCCCTCGCCCATGTTGTCACACCCAGTTCTCCTATGGGGAGCCCCTGAACTACCTAATCTGACCTTGCAACACCCCACTCCTAATCCCTTGGGTCTGGAGCCATGAAAACCTGGTTTCTTGTGGGGTTCCTTTTTATGCTTGTGACCTGCTGGCCCTCAATTGGCACTCATCTTTCCATATACCACAACATCATTCAAGTGGCAGTGCCTCTGGCATTCTGGCTTGCTGTCAGCGTTACAGTTCTTCAAACCATTAACGAGGTTTAAAGGTGGGCTTGAAGCTGAAAATCTGCAAAACAAATGGTCGCACTAGGATTTGAACCTTAGAACTTAATAAAATTTAGGTTTGGAGCCAAACGCTGAGCCGATTATGCCAGAGAAGGTCGAAAAAAAACAAAAGAATGAACTGAATAAAAATACTACTAGATTAAAATGTGTCAATATATATATGGTGCATAGGGACACGATGCCTCAAGGATTTTGTGGCCACATCCATTCAAGATCTTTCATGGCCTTCCAGACTGACTGCCTGTGTGGCACCCTCATTGTACTTTGTCACCACCATAACCAGAAGTGGTAGAAACCCCACCTTATGTGATTAAGGAAGTGGGGATGAAACTCCTGAAGTCATCTCCACTGATCCTCAAATGCATTTGGATTCCTGACTGAGTTTGTGATCGGTTCCATTAATATAAGGCTCCATCTGAATAGACTTAAGAGTCATTCAATGCGCTCAACTTGGAAGTAGGTACTTAATTCATTTTTCATCTTGAATCTTAACACTCACCTTTTGGGTGCTTTTGCATCCCAACTGGCAGGCCAGTCTAAACCTTATCTATCATCTCTCTGACACATCTACATTCTGTGCACCACAGCTGAGAGGAAGCATTTCCTTGAAACTATCTCAAACTTGCCCTCCTACCAGACATAGTTTCACTGGGTGACTTTAACTGCTGGGCTGACCCCAGCACAGACCAATGGCCTAAGCCTAGGGGGTACCCTCATGTCACATTAAATTCCGTGCAATGAAGGCGTCCCTCAGCCTATATGATGCCCTCTCTCCCAGGTCACCACTCCTCCCCCGCATGACTTACCCCAACGTGTATGAGGAAAAGCTCATCTCAATGAGCAGCATAGAATTCATTCTTGCCCCAAACCCCCACCATTTTGACCCTTTCCAACTTCTTGACCAGAAAAGATAAATTTCTCCAACCACCAACTTGTTTTAGTGCAGCTTTTATCAACATTCACACCTGCACAGGTGTCAACCTGGAGGAGGATGCAACTGGACAACATAAAATTACTCAAATTATCTGACTTGGTCAAAAACAAGACTTCAAACCCCAAATTTGCAATCTCATTCATATTAGTCCCATTGCAACCTCAGCAGATTTTAAAATTGGACTAAATAACAAAACTCGCCATCTTGCCTCATGTAAGTACACCACTAACGCTGCCACAATCAAGTGCACCTTGGAGAAACTGGACCATCCTGAGCTCAGCACCCCAAAGTCTGGCTACAGCCCCAAATGGGGGCTTAAGTGAACGGAAATATCCGCCCACCTAAGCGCCCTCATCTTTGAGCACCAGCATAGAATCAAAGTGTCAAAAAAGGTAAGTTCATAAAGGAAGGTATAAACTTGTTTGACATACTTTTTCTGCAATTATACTCTTGCGGCAACCAGCCCATGTGCACACAGGTCCACAAAGATGACAGCACCATGGCAACCAACCTAGCGGAGGTCAAAGCGGAAGTGTACCGCTACTACACAGACTATACTGTTATACTCCAACTGAACCCCCAAAAATTAAAATCTAACATAATGCCAGTATCCAAAGTGCACTGATGAACCATAAGCTATTAAATCTAATTACACAGGAGGAGCTCTGGGATACCATGCGCGGTGCACCACTTAGGAAATGCCCAGGGCCTGATGGGATACCCTACAAATTTTATAAAAACTATTCTAAACAAATTGCCCCTCCTCCTGGCAACAATGAGTCAGTGCTTGATGAATGCCCGCTTACTATCAGGAGAGCAGGACGCCTATGCATAACCCTGTTTAAAAAGGGCAACAAACTGGACCTTTTCAACTGGTGTCCAATTGTACTATCCGATACAGATACAAAATTTTCAACTGAAATTTTAAGCCATCAGACTAGGCAAAACAGCCTCTAAAATCCTGTCTTCAAAACAGTTTGGGTTCATACCAAGGAGATGCCATATTAATATAAACTCCGTCGCCAACATCTGCCAGTCTAAAGCAAACGATGCCTTGGTATTCTTAGACCAGGAGAAGGCATACAACCGCGTCGCTGGCCATACCTGAAGGAATTCCTGAGCGCCTTCAGGCTCCCACCCATATTCATAAATTGGGCAATGCTTCTTACAGAGTCAGCATCCATTGCAGTCTGTGGCCCTAGCTTTCTGACTGATAAAATCACACCATGCAGAGGGCTCAAGCAAGGGGAACCCCTCATCTTACTGCTGTAAAACTTCAGCATAGATCCACTCCTTTGCGTCTCTGACTCACGCCTTATGGGCATCACTTCACAAGTCCAACCAGCAGTCAAGATACTGG